>MJUT01015543.1:62195-84295 GCA_002080005.1 Gigantidas platifrons | reverse complement strand
AGGAGCCTATTAATTGTACCCAGGTCCCACATGTCGTAGGAGCCTATTAATTGTAACCAGGACCCACATGGGATATGGGCCTATTAATTGTACCCAGGTCCCACATGGGGTAGGAACCTATTAAATGTACCTAGGTCCCAACATGGAGTAGGAGCCTATTAATTTTACCCAGGTCCCACATGGCATAGGAGCCTATTAATTGTACACAGGACCCACATGGCGTAGAAGCCTATTAATTGTACACAGGTCCCACATGGCGTAGGAGCCTATTAATTGTACACAGGTCCCACATGGGGTATGGGACTATTAATTGTACCCAGGTCCAACATGGGTAATGGGTCTATTAATTGTATACAGGTCACACATGGGGGATGGGCCTATTAATTATACCCAGGTCCCACATGGGATATGAGCCTATTAATTGTACCCAGGTCCCACATGGGGTATGAGCCTATTAATTATACCCAGGTCCCACATGAGATATGGGCCTATTAATTGTACCAAGGTCCCACATGGGGTAGGAAACTATTAATTGCACCCAAATCCCACATGGGGTATGAGCCTATTAATTGTACCCAGGTCTCACATGGGGTAGGAGCCTATTAATTGTACACAGGTCCCACCTGGGGTAGGAGACTATTAATTGTAGCCAGGTCCTACATGGGGTAGGAGCCTATTAATTGTACCCAGGTCCCACATGGGGTAGGAGTCTATTAATTGTACCCAGGTCCCACATGGGGTATGAGCCTATTGATTGTAACCAGGTCCCACATGGGATATGGGCCTATTAATTGTAGCCAGGTCCCACGTGGGGTAGGAGCCTATTAATTGTACCCAGATCCCACATGGTTTAGGAACATATTAATTGTACCCAGGTCCCACATGGGGTAGGAGCCTATTAATTGTACCAGGTCCCACATGGGGTAGGAGCCTATTAATTGTACCCAGGTCCCACATGGGATATGAGCCTATCGATTGTACCCTGGGCCCACATGGGATATGATCCTATTAATTGTACCAGGTCCCACATGGGGTACTAGGAGTCTATTAATTGTACCCAGATCCCACATGGGGTAAGAACCTATTAATTGTACCCAGGTCCCACATGGGGTAGGAGCCTATTGATTGTACCCAGGTCCCACATGGGATATGGGCCTATTAATTGTTGTCAGGTCCCACATGGGGTAGGAACCTATTAATTGTACCCAGATCCCACATGGGGTAGGAGCCTATTAATTGTACCCAGGTCCCACATGGGGTAGGAGCCTATTAATTGTACCCAGGTCCCACATGGGGTAGGAGCCTATTAATTGTAGGCAGGTCACACATGGGATATGGGCCTATTAATTGTACCCAGGTCTCACACGGGGTATTAAATTGAGGCTAAAATGATATCATTTATGTTCTTAATAAAGATTGGATTCAATGCTGTGTTATTTTCGTAACAATAAGTTTTAAATAAAATTATATATGTTACTCGATCTTTAGTTTTATGTGTATGTTTGTCTTTTTGTCCTTTTATCTTTTGACCATTGTGTTGTCTGTCCTTCTTCTATATACGGATTCTGATTACCGTTTTGGTATCTTTTGACCATTGTGTTGTCTGGCCTTATATACGGATTCTGACTACCCCTTTGGTATCTTTTGACCATTGTGTTGTCTGTCCTTCTTCTATATACGGATTCTGACTACCCCTTTGGTATCTTTTGACCATTGTGTTGTCTGTCCTTCTTCTATATACGGTTTCTGACTACCCCTTTGGTATCTTTTGACCATTGTGTTGTCTGTCCTTCTTCTATATACGGATTCTGACTACCCCTTTGGTATCTTTTGACCATTGTGTTGTCTGTCCTTCTTCTATATACGCATTCTGACTACCCCTTTGGTATCTTCAAACTCTTCTAGCAACATGATAACATTTAATCATATGAACATCTTTGAGGAGGGATATTAATCTGTTACATTAGTAAACATTGATAAGTAAATTATACTATTATACAACTGTTGAGGCCTGTTATCAAATGTGACTAACCGTCCATTAGTACGTTTCTACTTGTGTCCTGTTATCAAATGTGACTAACCGTCCATTAGTACGTTTCTACTTGTGTCCTGTTATGTGTCTTACCCTCAATCTTTACGTATCAACTTCCTAGTTTCACATTACTCCCTATTGACAAGGTGAAAGCACTACAATAACAAGTTTAAAATAGAGCACATTGATAGGTATTTAAACCAGCTACCTAGATTGTGTAATTTATGACGATAGCGCTATTTATTAGTATGTAACGTATTATTCATATTGTGGAAATACATCCTGTCCACTTACATGTACATGTAGTTCATCCACTTAAGAATAATACATCAATAGGTGAAATTGAGGTTCAACACATAGCTTGTTCGTCGATATGCGAGTCAACACCGATAGAACTGGGTACACCATCGATCCCTTAAAACAACATACTAGTCGTAAATGATGCGATTAGTCGTGGCATCGACGTCCACATTAACACCCGTTCAACAATGAGAAACATTATCAAAGATAGGTTTATAATTATAAGTTTGATAATGGACTATGTGATATAAAATGTATAACTAAGAATACCGTACTGTGGGAACAATTCCAAAATCAAATCGAAAATCGCTGAAAAAATAACCAAAACCGATACCTGAAAACCATATATATATAACCGCTCACTTTCCTGGATAATTGGTACAGGCACTTCCATAAAAAGTGGAGGGGTAATTAACATTAAACATTAACCTACATTAAAAAGATTAAATAATTAAATCAAAAGATGGATTGATTATAGAGAAAATAATATTTGTTGCATATTCTTGACGACAGAAATCAATAGTATATAGAATTAAACTGAAATGAGGGAAGAATTGGACAACTGAAGCCATGACTTTTGACTTTTGACAGCCACTGTAAACGTATGACGAGCTTGCATTTTGGTAGGGACAAAAACAATGCACCTACTGTTTTTCGAAAGTCGACATAAGAGATCTATTACGACACAATGATAAAGAAGGTCAAGTTTGCTATATACTTTAGTCTGACACTCAATCGACCAGGTATTCGCTACCCACCTCGCCCCTGAGCAACTATACGGGTGAGCAGCATGAACCATCATGAGAACAGGTATAAACTTAACAAGTGTTTGATAAAAGTATACACTGTATTCATATAAATGTATTTATCATAAGTTTATATTTTTTAATACAAACAAATTCTATCAAAATAAATATGTTTATCGTTTAATGATAACACAGTATTAATAAAAGTTTACATCTAGAACATTCTCCGATTCCGGAATTTTAATTCCACTCCGTATTAATTTACATTTAGAAATTATTACGTCAATGTTTTGATGGTTGCCTAATCCCGATATTGGCAAGGACAAACTGTTTTAAAATCTCAGCCATCCTTCATTGTAAAACAATGAAACCTCCAAATAGAAAGAGAATGGCGCCTCCCCGGTCAACAGATAATGCTAATTCCAAGAAGAAGAGAGGAACTGCTCAGAAGATGGATAGTTTTACGAACAGACAAGATAGGCGTGTTCAATAAAATCGTTCCCAGAATATAGGGATAAACCCTTCATCATCAAACGAACAAATGGGAGCTGAAACGACTATTTCACCGCCAGTTCTACAACTGCATCAGCCGGAGTCAGTCATTTCACAACCAGCTGTACCAGAGTCTCGACCGTCTGTTTCCCAGATGCACCAGCCTGAACCAGTCAGTGCACCACAACATAGCTCGTCGGGTACGTTAAATGCTGTAATGTCAGAGTTGTCACAAGTGTCTAATATTGCAGATGTTGGGGGAATAGTACAGGCAAGTCTTATTCCTGAGGGATTAGGTAGCATTTTTGACCCCGTTTCGGCACACATTCCCCCGAGAATAAAAGAAAAAATATGGAAAGGGGAATTCATTCAGTTGAGTATCTTGTTGAAATCCGCTAGAGACTTGGCACAAGATTCGGTTCTTGATGGCGAGTTTGTTCTAAAAAAAAAGGGGGGGGGGTCTTAACTGTAATAAATAAAAAAACCCAGAGCGAATTAATAATATTCAGTCATGGACTAATGCTTTCATTATCTATATGAGCATCTTAATTGAAAAATGGCCAATGAAAGCACAACAGTTTTTAAAATATATGCAAAGCATTCGTTTTGCGGCATCAAAATTTGTGAATAGTGGTTGGGTTCAATATGATGAACAGTACAGGCTGAAAAAGGCCAGATACCCCGAATCTTCTTGGGGGATAATTGACCAAGAATTGTGGGTTTTAATTGTGGCAACCGAGAGTGTTAGGTCTTTTAATCCTAATTTTGAGAGTAAGTTTGATGCTAGGTCATACAGTGGTTCTGGTCAGAGGTCAAATTCCTTTCAGGAGAGGGGTCGCCGACAGTGATATTAAAAGGTGGGGTAGGTGGTCTTCAAATGCTTACACTAGTTACATCAGATTGGAGGCATTCTAATATGAATATTCAATTATTTGATTGTTGTAGATAATTTTGTATTATAGGTCCCAAACATGTGTGGGTAGTTGGATCATCGATTATTTACTGGTCGTCCAGAAGGGCTCATGCTAGGACAGGGGGTACAAATTTGGGATTGCTACGGAAAGGCCTTCGCCTACAATGGTACGGTATTCGAGGGATGAAGCTGAGCTTCATCTCTACTTTTGATAAATATGTCAAATCATATCCTCGTCCTGATTATCTGATTATTCAAGCTGGCTCTAATGACCTGGGCGTTGTCAAAGTGAAGGAATTAAGTTGAAAACATTAGGGCTGACATTATGCGTTTAGCCATTTTATACCCAGATTTAAAAATTATCTGGAGTTATATATTGCCAAGGCGTTATTGGCATTATGGCGATAACCACAGCGCAATAGAAGGCACTCGAAAAAGAGCAAATATAGCTGTGAGAAAAGTGGTAAAAGAAGAAATAACGAACGGTTATGTGATCAGCCATCCAAATATTACAGAAAAGGAGAGAACATTATATAGAAATAATGGTACTCATTTATCTGACGTTGGGAATGACGTTTTTCTTAACAACGCCAGGCAGCTCTAGAGTCATTTTTGCAGACGAAAAATAGATGTTTTCCTTGAAACAAATTTTATATTTTGGTTGAAATAAATTTTTTCAGTTGTCAAGTAGAACGTGCAGCTCTCCCACGGACCCCTCTTTTATAGAATCTAGTTAAGTTTTTGGTACTCTTTTGGCGCTGAGTAGGTATAGACCTACTCATATGGCGGGATCTGGCAAGATGAAAATCGGGAGTTATGACCCTATAATTCTGCGCTAAACCATATTTGTTACCATTCAGTGGTACCACTGCATGGTGGGGATTTTTTAGAGGCTCGGTTTGCTTTGTCACCAAAGCGACCGGTTCATTATTGATACCAGTTTTGAATTTCCTATACCCTTCAAACGGGGTATTAGTAAATAATAGAATTAATATGGCATAGTGTAAGTGGCGGGTCATGCTCCTCGTTCTTTTGTAGGGGAACACAGAAGAACTTGCGTTCTAATGGTACCGTTGGAACACCTACTTGCCCTCTTGAACTTTTCGGCAGTCGGTAATTCCTCTTGCCAGATCTCGTGTGCGTTTTAATCTGTGGCCGTTTTTCATCCACATATATCTCTTGTTTGATTACACATTAAATCTTTTATTAATATAATGGTATCGAGTGCCATATTTTTTTTCATAAATAATTTCAGGTATTGACAATATAGAATGTTTGTTGGATATATCAACATATAAATCAATTATGCATATTCTAGTGTATAATAGGATTTAAAAATTGTGTTTTATATTCCTTATCGCATGGGCTCATATAACTGTCCGTTATCATGCTTTTGTCAATTGTATTTATTTTCGGTATTTGGTTCAGATTATCGATTTTTTTTATTGATTTTCGCTCGCTGTATTGCATGAAATGAAGCAGACAGGAAAATATCAGGGAGATTATCTAGTTCAAAAACCCACCCTCCCTCGCCCTTACTTGTTGGCAGGTTGATTGTATGTGTCAGCATTTGCAGTTCCGGTTGAAGTTCCAGAAAAAAACCCTTTTCATGCACAACGACTTGTGAATACGATTGGAGAATCGGCATGTTTGGAAGTTGGAGAAACAGACTTTGTTACTTTCCGTGATTGTCCTGACATCATGTGTAGTTGTGAACTTACAGATTCTTGAATTACTGTTCCATCTTGCAGTCTGGATATTTAACTTTGATGATTAATTTCGCTTCTCTTTGATACTATAATTTCAGGTGATAGACTTTTTAATCTGGCTGATTTCGCTGCGCTTTGATAACATATTTTCGGTTAATAGACTTGTTTACTTCTATGATAGCATTAGCCTCTGATTTCCAGGGTTAATCGCTTATCTAAAATTAGCCCGTTCACTATATGATCTGCCACCTTACACATTTTCGGCGATCATTAAATGACATTTCGACAAATACAAATTTCGACTTATTTAGTACATTTATCTCATTTGCAGTTTTCACATATGTACACAACTTATTTAGTACATTTCATCTCATTTGCAGTTTTCACATATGTACATTTATATATATTAATAAATGCTGTGGCCATTTGTTGCCAATACTACTTTGTGTTTTTTATGAGCATCAGAGATAAAAAGAACCGATTTGAGCATATTATAAACTTTGATTCATCATATTCAGGAGAAGAACGATGTCAACACCATCTAAGATAAACTGAACTGAGGGAACAATAACTACAAGAACCATAGCCATGGTGTAAATACGTGTCAAATCGTCGGTCTTAAGATAAACTGAAGTGAGGGAACAATAGCTGTAGAAGAACCAATGCCATGGTGTAAATACGTGTCAAATCGTCGGTCTTAAGATAAACTGAAGTGAGGGAACAATAGCTGTAGAAGAACCAATGCCATGGTGTAAATACGTGTAGAATCGTCGGTCTTAATATAAACTGAAGTGAGGGAACAATAACTTTACAAGAACCATAGCCATGGTGTAAATACGTGTCGAATCGTCGGTCATATTGTACAGACCTTCCCTCGACATCTAATATTCAACACCTTTGTCTTCGTATTGATTTTAACTTCCCAAAAAGTAAATAACATCCATTAGCCAATCAAAGCGAACGGTTTCACCAACTTGTCTGTAATTTTGTTTTTTAATATTTGTATTTGGAGTAATGTGGACAGAACAAACGGTAACTGTATTACCTAATGTTATATGTATAAAACGTGGCTGTAGCTCAGGCTTATAATCACCAAGACTGTTATAGGAAAGAACGTTTAAACATGTGATGGTGAACAATTCCACCAATATCAACCAGACGAACAATTACATCTCACGTCAACTCACTGAACATAAAACACCCACGACATATGTCGTTAGAAATCCAGGTACAGGCTTGAGACAGGCACACAAATCTGGCGGTGTTTAATCAATTAATGGGATGCCAACTTTCTCCTCGTGATAACTGGATCTTCAACGATAATACGTATATAATCAAACAAAACATACTCAAGAGTCCTCTCTACTTAACTCACATACTATCACAAATATGAATGGCAACTTAAACATGGAAAATACAATAGCACAGTCAATGAATGTTCGTATTAACAGACTACTAGCTAAGATGGTAGAATATGTTGGTTAACGATCATTATTCTTAGGACAAGAAATCAAAACTGATACTTCTAACAGATTTAATATCAATTAGTCATTTCATGGGATATCAGAATAAATAAGTCATCAAATATTTAATAAATAGTGATATAACAGTTATGCCAGCAGGTTGTCATAACCTTTACGACTAAGATTAAAGATAACAAGCTAACAGTTATATTATACAAGAACGATAGTAATAAAAACTCGGGTTAACCGGTAGTATGGAACATCATTTGGCGAGATTCGACTAAAAACGTGTGTTTTCCTTCTTTATTGTGTGCATCTTGTCTCCCATCAACATTAATTATACATGTCTCAATTACTGCATGCGCAATGGCCCTTCAGTATGAGTTTGAATTCTCTACGCTTCCTTCAATTGCATCAACGACCATGTTTTTTTTTTTTGCAATTTGTTTATTTTTTTAAGAACAGATTTATACATACATGATTCTGCACAATGTTTCAGTACACAAAAGTTACAATGTAAAAAACAAGTTGCTATAACATACTGTTTAAGACCATGAATTATTTCGATTCTAATATATAAAAAATGGTAAAATATCGTTATAAATTGTCGATGACGTCATAAATTACAATGGGTGTAGGTATATATTAATTTTACCACGGGTTTGGACTAAAAGCGGTTGAAGGGCGTCATATTAGAATTTGTAATAACTTTTGAAATGCAATGTTAGCATTTTAAGTTATACATGTATTTTAATATTATAGACATAGTTTAATATTAACCACTCATTGCCTCCTCACATGTTCCTTTTGTACTGGTGACAGACATACAATTGATGCCTTTTCAATATTAATAGCATATTTCAGGAATTCAAGACAACCTCTTAAATTAAGAGCCCTGCATTTGCATCTGCAGACATATATATAATATTTCAAAATGATTAAAACAGTCTTGATTGTGCCCTGGTCTGAACTAGTCAGGCCAAGAATTATGTCCTTTGCATTTAAGGGTAAGCTAACACCGCGGATTTTCAGGAAATTTGCAATTGCTAACCAAAAGTTCCGAACATATTTACATTCCCCAACAAATATGAACCAGACTTTCTTTGGTTTATGTACAAATGTACAGAGCTCTAATTTCTTTTAACCCACATTTATATAGAAAGGAATTTGTAATTAAGATTCTATGTACATGTATAACTTTATATTGAAAGTCGTGTAATTTAGTATCTTTTGTAACAGAAAAAGGTATACAGTAAATGAAACTCCAATCTTCAATAACAATCTCTGTATGAACTTCCTTTCTCCATTTACTCTGAATGTTTAAAGGGAGCATTTTTTACATTTACGATGTATTGTTTTGAAAAGTATTTACATGGCTTAGGGTCCCTTTTCAGTTGATCAACAATGTCATTTTCAACTAAGTCTAATTTTCTTATCCCTCTTATCAGAAGTTTCCATCTATGTGGAATCGCACGTAGAATACTGAAGTATTCTATAAAATTTAATCTTTATTATTTTTATAGTGATTGATAAATTCCTCATATGTACAAAGCATTTTGTTTTCTGATATCAAATCATTTACAAAAAAGACACCGTTTTCACAACATGTTTTGTTCATACACAAAATACAACCTATTTTTATCAAATCGCATCAACTGAGAGATATATACTCCATATGAAGGTGCTACTGAAATGTTGCTATATATAAATGGAAAGTTCACAATGGGAAATTTGAAATAATCTCTATTGTCGTAAAGTTTCGTTCTTAACCGGTCCTCACTGTCAATTTCGAGGTGTATGTCAAGGTATGAAGCAGACCTATCTATATCTGTGGCATCATTTATTTCATGCTCAATGGGATAGATGCAATCCGCTAAACATAATTCACTCATTTAAGTCCAATCCAAGTTTGACGCCCACGTTGTGAAACTGAGTGATTCATTCTCAAGTTGAATCAAATGTCATCTTTGATATCAGAGACCACATTCTGTGTTATGATGGTCTAGATAACTATTCTTTATAACGACAGCCACTTTGTGTTCTTCTGTTATTAAGCCTTGATAATTATTTATTATTGTGTATTTCAAAGGTGTGCGAGGTGGTTGTTTGGTTGAAGAATTAAAACCAACAAAGAACTTGATAGATGTCGCGTGTTATGCCTACAAACATTTAAATCATCTAAATGCTACAATATATGGGATCAGTGTTTGCTATCAAATACCTTAGAGTTACATAGATAATATACGTACATTGTCGGAAAATGTCAAATTTACTTGTACTAGCTTTAGAAACAGGCGGGCTTTTTGTCATGTTTCACAGAGAGGGCAATTTAATTTTATATTTTCCGATAACGTACACAAAAGACCAATAGTCTCAGATTCGTCTTGTCGTTGTGGTGCCAATCGTAAAGACACTTAAGTGGTACATCAAATGAACAAACACACACACCATCATCAACAACCAAATCTCTCTCTCTCTCTCTCTCTCTCTCTCTCTCTCTCTCTCAGTCGCAAGTGTGGTTCTCTCCGGATACTCCGGCTTCTTCCACTACTAATACTGGACGCCATGAAATAGCTGAAATATTGCTGGAAGTGGTGTTAAAACACTTAAAATAAAATCAAGGCAATCATGATAGGAATCATAAACTCTGTAATATCGTACCAACTGAGCGAGATAAATTCACTATATGTAAAAGTTGATGGAATGTTGCTACATATAAATACAATGTTCACATGATGGAATGTTGCTACATATAAATACAATGTTCACATGATGGAATGTTGCTACATATAAATACAATGTTCACATGATGGAATGTTGCTACATATAAATACAATGTTCACATGATGGAATGTTGCTACATATAAATACAATGTTCACATGATGGAATGTTGCTACATATAAATACAATGTTCACATGATGGAATGTTGCTACATATAAATACAATGTTCACATGATGGAATGTTGCTACATATAAATACAATGTTCACGATAGAAAATTGAAATCAACTCTTTTATCGTCAAGTGTTTTTCCAGTACAATTCCGGCAGCCTCGATCCTTGCAACAAAGATGCAATGCTTTGCTTCTTTATGCTTTTTTGTCTCGTCTGATTTCAGCTCGCATGCAAATATTGTTTTATCCGGAAACTCTCTAGGGCGTACACAGCTTTTATTTAATGAATGGAATTTAATACGGTCAACATGTGATATTTTGAACTCGACGAAAATGCTCTACTTTTTACATATACAACACGCGATGCACTTACGTGGTCAGAAATGTTATGGCTTTTAGACATATACTAGTAAGTAAAATATCATCACATATTGACTGTTTTATTTTACCATGAAATCCACATCATTTACATGGAATTATATTATAAAGATGGAAATCCTAGTTAACAAAGTTACCTTTATACGATAGTACAAATGTACAGACATTTAAATACATTTATAATCTAGAGACTATTTCTTTGTTTATCTGACTAAAGTTAGAAATCAGAACTTGATGAATAGTAATGTTTATGTTTTCACTCCCTAATTTGCATTTATTTTGTAATTTCGTATCAGTGGTCTATACACTATATATCTATGCATTTTATTTAGGTCCATCACAAGTACGTGTGAAAAAATGTAGTGCATCATGCCAACATTATACAGTAGATGATACTAATGGAGTAGGATAGGCTAGTTTTCTGAAGAACCGGATCTCAATATTGGTTATTGTTGGTAATCCTGTTGTTCCAGCTTATAATCCTTTGCTTTTGTTTGACATTGGTTGTCATGTTTAATAAATAATGTAATTATTTTTAAAAAAATCAGGTTATCCTCCTTCGGGCGTATATGATATTCGACTTTGGATATCCTGCTTAGGCCCTTTGGTTTTGATTGCTCCCAATAAAAAAAAATGTTTGGTATAAACATATGTATTCATGATAAACTGTTAAAATAGACAGTGGAATAACAAAACAGAAAGATATAAAATTAGTAATACAGATGAAACGCAACCTAAAATTATGATGTAAATCTTTTGCTTTTAAGAATAAAATTCTGTACCTTGATAAAAATGTCTATATTTTGATCGACACTTAAGGTGTCTGACCCCTTCAGTAGAAGTTTAACATCAATAGTAACCGGATAATTGATTGTATACATGAGTTTATTACGTAAATCAGTATAATTTTTGCACAATATTAAAAATGGGATGTAGACTCGACTTGACCAAATGCACAATTAGGGGAATCCACCAGATTTCGAATGGGCAGGTGCTCATTTAATGAGCTACTGTTCATTCTTAATCTGGTGTGCAAAATTTGACCCAATCGAGTGCCACTGTAATAATATGCAGGACATTTGCTATTTTGGGTTTTAATACGGTCCTTAAAAATATTCAGGGACCTTGAATTTCGAGTATCTATAGGGAGTCTATTCCATAATTTTATGGATGATGGAAGGAAGTAATCTGAATAGAATTTAGTTTTTGAACTTATTTCTAGAATATTTGCAGACTGACGGTAGTGTCGATTGTTGACTCTATCGGGTAACAAATTTCTCAAATATCCAGGTGCTTGATTGTTAACTATTTAAAAAAAAAATTTGGTTTTCAAATCTGTTGATTTTGGGTGAAGAAGGTTCCAGAAACTCGTCGTGCACACTAAGTTAGATATCTACCTTTGTATACTGTTTTATTTATATAAGAATCATCCTTTACTTCCTAAGTTAGATATCTACCTTTTTATCATTTGTATACTGTTTTATTTATATAAGAATCATCCTTTACTTCCTAAGTTGTCATCAGACTTGGGTTGGGTACTAGTGAATGTTCCCTGGGCCAAACTCACAACTGCCCAACACCACGTCTCCAGATGGCCAATAGAGGATGCCCTCTTTATGCGATGTTGACTGTGTTCTATAGTTGGTACCATGCTTGAAAAGTGTCACGATCCTGCCACGTTAAAGTACATTCTTGTTAATTAAAAGACACTAAGAATAACACATTTCAGCAGCAACAATTATCAATATGTTTGGTATCTACCCAAACTGTAAGATATTATCAAATATCATTGACGAGGTTTTCCTATTCCACTCTCGTTTCTGTGCATGTTTTATTCACTGTTGAACTTGTTCTCATTCTAAATATACATACATATTTGCCGATGTTTATAAGTAAAATAATAATAGTCAATTATACATCAAAACGTTGAATTCACAGGGCGAAGAGTTTTAAACACACATTGGCTTCAAAGTAGTCAAATTATTTAAATGAATTACACTTCGACAATATAGGAAAAATTGAAAACAATGCAAATTTTACAATATCTATCTTTCCCATGAAGGCATATTCCATTTAAAATATATTATATAAATAGTTCATGGCAATGAGGATCAAATGGCAGTTTATGGACCGGTCTGTCACCTCCAAAATATAACATGGACCGAAGCGAAGCACAGTCCAATATACTACCGGCTTGCTACAAAGAAAAATATTGAAGATAAAAGAGTAAAGTATAATAAATCATTTATGTTAAATATACATTGGCTGATGAAGGAAAGATTAAACACACGAAAACAGGAAGTAAACAACCAATTAGTATTTGAGACTAATTTCCTAATTAAAAGACAAAAAGTTATTTATCTGAAACAAGTGATACCTAAAGGTGAGCATCGTGTTCATAAAAATGTCAATCAGTAACTCGATAACGTTATCAAAGGTAATATGTCTCGTATATTTATGCCATAATATGTACTACACTAAATCTATAAGGAGTTAATCTGAGTAGAAATCATCAATATATCTCATGTTATTATTAATACGAATTAATTAAAGCTTGCATTACAGTAATTTAAGACAATTTAATGATACGAAATGGGAAATTGAAATTTGTAAAATGAAGAAGGAGTTACAATACAATAGTGTGTTTTGTAAGTCAGTGTCCTTTTTTCTTTCTTTTGTCCATTGTATTGTCTGACCTTCTTCAAATTACGCCATCTGGTTACTCCTTGTCTTTTCTTGGAGGAATGTTTATATATATTAAATTCCAACTTTGGTAAGTATCCTGTATGACTCGCATGTTTTTTATCGTTTTGAGAAGTACATTAGAACCCATTGCTGTCACTAGAAGAACAATAGCTGTGATGTGGAACAATTTCTTTTACAAATATTTGAACTTTAGATATGGTAAATAAATGGGAAATCCCAACCACTGTACATTTCTGGAATCAGCAGAAAAATAAGTGTGACATGGAACATTTGATTCAAACTATGTTAGATATCCTTAAATACTTTCTGATCTAATATGTTTTTGGAAGGCATCTATCTACCCACCAAAATGAAAACGATTTCCTTGCAAATTTCTATGATAGGAGGAGATGCACGCGTTGCAATTACCGACGATGAATACTATATAAAATACATGTAGTACTTTTCATAATTTGTTCAGTGAGTTTTGTTGTTCTTTAGACTACTTATAAATATAGTTTCGTTAAGGAACAAACCCGACATGACAGAATTGACATCCGAGTGATGAGAACAGTTAAAAAATAGAATTGAAAATTGTAGAGAGATAAAAATAGAAACACCAGACGCACATGTACAACAGCTTACTATCGTGGATTGCTACATATATTTTGATAAAAGATGGCATTTGAAATTACATTAATGGCCAAAACATTTCATTTTAGTAAAATGATACCACCATGCATCAAAGCTATTAATATATTATTTACGGGGTTGTCATATAGGTCATAGGTTATAAGCTATAAGTTGATATCACACTAGTGTCTTTATATATATATATATATATATATATATAAATCGTCGATTTCCACCTTTGACCTCATGTAGAAGCGTTACCCTCACATTTGAAAGACACTGCTGTTCATCTTCAAAAACTGGGATCCAGAAACTCCCTTTCTTCGGCGACCATTCTTCTTTCGCTGGAAGTTACGCCATTATACACCAACATCCCACATAATGACGGTATTGAAGCATGTCGAGCGGCCTGGGACCAAAGAGCCGTTAAAGAACCACCAACGGAATGTCTTGTCCAGTTGCTTACATTGGTACCGAAGCATAACAATTTTACATTCAATGGAGAACATTTTTTACAACACAACGAAATCGCTATGGGAACAAAGATGCTACCTTAATACGCCAATATCTTCATGGGGAAACTTAAGAAACAAATAATACACTCTTCACCCCACAAGCCACTTTCCAGGTTTCGTTTCATAGACGACGTTGACATGAAGTGGACGCAGTCGGAAGAAAACCTCCATCGCTTCTTTGACCATGCCAACAATGTTCACCCCACTATACAATTCACTCATGAAACATCCAGAAGTAACATCTCATTTCTGGATACTTACACTACCTGTGAAAATGGTATTATGTCAACTGACATATACAACAAACCGACAGGTAAACATCAGTACCTGTCCCAACAAAGTTGTCATCCAAAACATTGCACCAAAATTATTCCGTACAGGCAAGCTCTACGAATGAATATCATCTGCTCCAATGAACAAATTACCAAAAATGGCTTGGGGAACTAACATGTCATCTGAAAAAGAGGGATTGTTTTTACAAAGAAAGTGGTATTGAAAAAAACAACCTCATCCAATATAAAGAAAAGAACACAAGAGCAGAGTGCCATTTGTCATCATATACCATTCTACACTCAGTAATGTATCCAACATCGTTCGTGAACACTGGACAACAATACAAAAACACCAAAAACTGTGCAAAATCTTCAAAGAACCACCCGATCTGCCTATAATGGTCAGTGTGGAAGATGTGATTCGAGACGATGTATGACGTGCAAAACCATCCAATGCACACATAAATTCAGTAGCAAACATACAGGAGAAGAATTCATCATATACTGCAATGCCAACTGCAAGACAGAAAATATTATATATCTTCTGGACTGTGCAATTTGTGGCCTTCAATACATCGGAGAAACTAAACAACAACTTAGTAAACGCATGAATGGCCACAGAAGCGATGTAAATAGCAAACCTGACCTTCCACTCAGCAGACATCTCAGATCGACAAGCCACCATGATTCTTTCTGCTGAAGATCACCATAATTGACCATAATTCCAAGTAGGATGATATAAATAGACAGGAAAGGGAAAGCTTCTGGATTAAAATTTAAGACCTTATCACCGAAGGGAATCAATGAGAAAAACTAATATCCTCTCTTGACTCCTATTTTTGTCTGTCTCCTCCAGTCGTATTAGAACATGCATTCTGTTCAATTGGCCCAAAGTATATATTCCACACTGTGGTTAGCCGTTTATTGACTGAGTCTGGGTATCTGGACCTTTATCAGCTCTCGTTCATATATCATCCCTTGAGCCTACCTGTTCTCGGGCTGATAACATGACCCAGGGCTGATAAAATGTATGATATGAAAAATGCCATGTAATAATCTATATACGTCAAAAAGGCGAATAATTACAGTACCGGATTTAGATAAAGAGAGGCACTAGGCTATTCCACTTGAGAGGCACTAGGCTATTCCACTTGAGAGGCACTAGGCTATTCCACTTGAGAGGCACTAGGCTATTCCACTTGAGAGGCACTAGGCTATTCCACTTGAGAGGCACTAGGCTATTCCACTTGAGAGGCACTAGGCTATTCCACTTGAGAGGTACTAGGCTATTCCACTTGCGAGGCCTCTCCCAATTCTCCACCTTCACGACTGCAGGAAAATGGGATTGTGCTTAATCAATTTCGATAAAGGCGAAGCTGATGAGGGGTGTTTAAAATTCTGCAACTGTGTAAAGAAAATTACTGAAGAGTTGTTTGGAAAGTACAGTACGCCATGAAAGCATAAGTGTGAAAGTCAAATAACAAAGGTACGAATAATATACACCTTGGCCGGAGGCCCCTAAATTTTGATACCCTAGGTTTCAGCCTATCGAGCCTATTGGTAAATCCGGAGCACTGCGAATAAACCAAGGTGTTTGTCAGTATCTGTTATTCTAGGATCTGATATAGCAACTAGGATAATAAACCAAGGTGTCTGCTAGAATACGTGTTAGATATCAAATAATGTTGTAACTTATTGTATATAGGAGAAGACTTCATAAGTTGGTTTAACTTGTGTCTTATCCTTTTTGCATATTTGAGCAAATAAAATATGTTTAAACTAAACTACGTGTTAGATCGACCACGGTTCCACCACATGTGTTAAATAGTGGACAAAAACAAACAATCACACCACAACCCTAATTGAACAGAGAGAAAAAACGAATGAGAGACTTGGTTCTTATTCTGTCGGTGTTATATTTTACTAATGGTTTTAGGGAATCTTTAACTTACTGAATAAAGCCATTATGTATTTTGTCAGGTTTGTGGCATGAATTCGGAAGTCATCAAGCGGACACAGATGTGATCTTGACAAAAAATATATACATCAATAAAAGAAGACATCACACCCTGTAATTAAATCTGTTTCAATCTACCAGTAATCAGAAGCCCATATGTTGTTTACAATAATAGCTTACTATTGCTTTAAGTTTTTGTCTTGTCGCAATTCTGCTGAATTATGCTTTAGAGGGCAAATATAACCTAAGAAAATAATTAGATTTTAATGACAATCTTCTAAAATAAAGATAGTGTTTTCAAGAATAAAACAGCTTCAGTATATAGAAAATACAATTCAATACGATTCAATTGCTATACCATCTTAAACCTTGACACATTTTCTATTACTGATTATGTTAGGGTATATCATAATTAAGAAGTTTATATACAATGTATGTGTTCTATGTGTTCTAAAATATTGATATATTGGAGGTTGTGTGATAATAAGTGGGCAGATATTTATACAATATTCATGACGGGAACGATTATAGAAACAATGCATTACGTGGGTTAACGTGGTACTATGATTGGAATATTTATAGAAAATGTGATTGCCTCAAGAATAAAACAAAAAAGGGATGATAGATAGGATTTGAAATGTTCGACTTGCATCCAGCCACTTGCAACAAGCTGGATTTTTTTATTAGTAGATGCTACAAGCTAGTTAATGAGGCATGGTAATCTCCACTAAAAACCGGGAGTGAGATCAGGTGCTCCGGAAACGTAAATATTAAATGTAATGGCATCACTAAAATTGCTAGTTGAAGGTCAATATATAAGGCTTATTTTGAGCTCAGATTTTATTGTATTTAGTTGTATTTTAATCCTTAATGGAGGTTTTGATATATGACCTGTGAATACTGAATGTCTGGGAATGACGTTGCTATTTTCTACTTTCTTCTTATCAGTGTTAAAATTTTAAATGTCTATTGTTAGTGTGTTATGTTGCTGTCATTATTTCATGTGTTTATTTATTAAGGAGAGGCCTTCATGTAAGTTAGTATAACTTGCTGTCCAATCCTATTTTTGTGTACAATAAAATATTGTTAAACTAAAACTATTTTTAGGATATATGTCCCAGAGCATGGCCGTTCACATGATTTTAAACATTCCATGATATTTTGACAGAACGAAGAGGAATAAAGTTCCTCTCAGAAAATGTGGAAGTATTTAGTAGAAAATCTAAAAAAAAAAAAAGAATAAAAAAAAAAGATGAATTAGTGGTTTTACACCGTCCGATCTAAGTATTTGATTCATTCATAATAACGTTATTATGTGTTCATAAATAAAACGAACTAAAAATACCATACCATCGGAACAAAACATTTATGAAAATTGTAGAAAGAGGCCAATTTGATACTCCATGCTTCGAACTTCGGACTTCGATGTTTGTCTTTGGTTCAAACATAATATTGCCAAATCGTCTGACATACTCATGAACATACGGTAGATTTGTGTTTCAAAACTTGTCCTGTGTGTACGTGTAACATTGCCTTCCCCATTTATGTTATTTAAATGTATATGTGATAACCAGAAAAAAACATAGGTTTCGTTGTCATGACGACAGATCTATTTACATCACATGACATTACAGACTAGTTGAAAATGTTTTAAGAATTAACTTGTTGACCTTCATCAGAAATAAAACAAATATACCCACTTCATGTCTGGATATTTAGGACATCAATAACAATTGACTATCACCTTAACAGAATTTAAGTTATATGCTTAAATTCATTTATCACGTCGGGGATTATACGCCTACGGGATTGTATTCAGGGTTTTAGGTTTACAGTTTAGAGTGACGTAATGATTCCTTACCAGACAAGACGGATGTTGCATTTGACTGTCAGCGTTTAATTTTAAACCCTCCCTCCCTCTCCAATAATTTAGAATGGATACTGCTGCTGGCTTTGAATTTATAATTTCAGATGCTGATCCGCCTTGATGATTGGAAACTGGTGTTTTCTATGGTGTAAATGGATTACAGTACCGCACGACGATTTGCTCACCGTGAAGAATTATTTTACAATTTGTATAGTTTTTCATTATTTGGATTTGTGCGTGTCAAACTTTCATTCGTGTAAAGTGAATTCCTGTTTTGGAATTGTGCGTTTCGAACTTTAATTCGTGCAAAATGAAGTCCTGTTAGATTCCAGCAGTTTTCTGTTATTAGGATTTGTGCAAGTCAAACTGTAACTTCGTGCAAAGTAAAGTCCTGGTTTTGATTTGTGGGTGGCGAACTAATTCGTGCAAAGTGAAGCGGAATTCGCTGCTTTTTATGTTTATCTTTGTATACTATTCTGCTTGAAACATAACATTTGAACATTTGCATCTGTGTAGCCCACGGTGTGAGCAGACTAATTTACAAGCACCTGAGCACTTGTGTATCCCACGGTGTCATCAGACTTTAATTTACAAGCAGCTGTGTATCCGACGGTGCATTGTATACCCGTTGTATATCTATAATATCTATCTATCTATCTATCTATCTATCTATCTATCTATCTATCTATCTATCTATCTATCTATCTATCTATCTATCTAAAGGTTGCCATAAATTGTCGGTAACCGCATATCTTGTTATTATCTATCTAGTATCTATATGTATTGATCTGAAATTAAACCTGTGGCCAATTACCGCCAAAACTTTATATATTTGTTTCTTTATACCCGTACGAGATAATGGTCAGTTAATGAGTAGTCTTTTAATATTAAATACCCTATGTACAATGAAATATACATTGCAAGCACATGTCTGTTATTTTATTTTGATGGTTGGACTCTTACACTATTTGTACTCACTCCAGCCAGATTTTTACAATTAACATAGAGACCTAAAGGGTAACTATTTTAATAATGGACCATTATTTTTTAAATTAATTGTCAGAGTTCGCATATATCATATATCAATATACACCTTGAAAAAGGATTGTTGATTTGAAAACTAGATTTTTAAGATTTTCTTTCGGAAGATACTATGCATCAAATTGTCATTGCAAATTAATTAGCCTGATCTATGAACATATGCCCTTTGTGAACGTATAATGTTTATTTCAGTTTTATCTGTAACGTGGAGCATGAAACGACAACAAAACACACTGGTGTTCGTTTAAAATTGTCGTGCCAGGAAACTATTTCACGCTTTACACAGCAAACGTATTATTTATCATAGAAAATCGTCATATTTTGAGAAATTGCACGCAAATGAGTAATAAACGGTTAATTAATTGAGGTATCCTTGCATTATATTCTTCTGATATAAAACACAATCATGTTTATTTACAAGGCGAATCAGAGTAATTTTCATTTTTCCTGAACAGTACAAAATCTTACTGTAATATCTCAAAATGTCTTGTTAAGTTACAAACTGTGTGGTTTTTGTTTGTTAAAGCTGTTAAAATAGTTTATAAAGTGTTATCTCGTTGAACTAATTGTTCTAGTGTTTCATGCAAGGCGTTAAAACATTTAGATGTTTTTGTATATCAACATTAGAGATCTTACTCATAAATAATAGGATTTTCGGTTAATACGGCATTTTACAGCGATCTATTTTCGAATTTCTAGAATTTGTTTTGTTGATCGATTGCTTAATGTCAAGTGGACCATATTTCATCTATATTCGTGACGGGAAGAAACAATAAACCGTTCAGGTAAAATATGTCACTAGTAATGGTTTATGACGAAAGCTTACATCAAAGAAAAGTATAAATGGAAAGAATCAGCATTTTGATTCACAGATTCAAGTTTGCACCAAATAAAGAGACACCCGGGTCTGTGGATTTGGGTCCACAGTTTTACATAGGCTGCATTCCAATGAATTCTTAAAATAGAATGTTCAAGATATAGGTATGGGTATGGAAATACAATTGTATTTGGCATTAGCTATCCCTTTTGAATGGATATCTAATCTAGTATAAACGAAGGAACCATGATATATTGGTCCCGAGTTGTGAGGGTCCAAATTCAATATCGCCTGTAATGGGCAAAATTTTAGAAAATGACAACACTGTTTGTTTTATCTTAAGACCCAGTGCCTTCAGATGGTGTATGTAAATGTATCAGAACAGGATGGAGTGACAAATATAAGAATAACATCATGATGACCTTGACCTGTGATGTCAAGGTAAAAAATGTTCATACCGTGCATGCTGTCCCGGCCTCACCTTTTTGTGGTATGTAGTAGCATCATTTAATTTAAGGCATCCATACTTCAGGTAATTATTCCAACATTTGGTAATTACTCTGGAAGACTCGCAGAACTATTATTTTTGTAAAAAGAACCAGAAAAAAATAGGTGTAACGTGGAACAATGGGATATCAACATATTTGAACCGACATTTATAACCGTGTTTGTAACTTGAGGAACGCGATGTGAAGCTGAAACTGCTCACCCTTCCGGAGCACCTGCGTTCGCTCCCGTATTTGACTTGTTAAATCGGTGACACCTCCGGTCTTGGGGGTAGTTTTCTGGAAACCCTATACGTTGAGATGGTAAACAGGGCATTTTTATTGTTTGCTTTATTCAAATATATAAATGTATACACTACTACAGTAAAAGAACTTATTGTGTTCTTTATATAAATATATGAATGTATACAATAAAAGAACTGTTACAAAATATAACAACAACAACAACAAAACTCACAGAAACAGGAAAATTCTATATATCTAAATAAATGTTAGAAAAAACCGAAGGGGCAATCAAGAATGTACTATCCAGAGAAACTGGCAACATTGGGTACACAAGACAGAAGGTTAAGACAAACACAACACAATATGTCTTGGACACCACTATACACAAACAAGTTACACAAATAACGTAAATAAGACATGAACCTTCCTACAAATAACTAGAGGTAAAGGCGAACCGAGCATAGTGTTAATGTAAAATTCGTAGCAGACATCACAACACGAAACCCAGAACATAAAGACATTTGATAGGACAAAATGTTGGATATCACAACACGAAACCCAGAACATAAAGACATTTGATAGGACAAAATGTTGGATATCACAACACGAAACCCAGAACATAAAGACATTTGATAGGACAAAATGTTGGATATCA
>MJUT01015543.1:16358-46171 GCA_002080005.1 Gigantidas platifrons | reverse complement strand
AGTCTTATTCTTGGTCTATATAAATGACCTTCCAGACTACCTTACTCATAGCAAACTAAGATTATTTGCTGATGACAGTATCCTATACATGCCAGTGAAATGCCAGAGTGACTGCCTCAAACTCCAAGCTGATCTTGATGCAGCATCAAAATGGGAAGAGGACTGGTTGATGGCCTTTCACCCGGACAAGTGTACTGTTCTCTCAGTCACAACTAAACGCCAACCAATTCAACACAACTACATACTTCACGGTCATACTTTAGAATCTGTAACATCTGCAAAATACCTTGGCATCACACTCCAGTCAAATCTTAAATGGGACAAACATATTGATGACATTACTACAAAAGCTAACAGAACACTCGGATTCCTTAAAAGAAACTTAAAAACATCAAACCAACACACAAAGAGCCAGGCATACCAAGCACTTGTCCGTCCCAAACTTGAGTACTCTTGCTCAGTCTGGGACCCCCACACTTCAGAATCTACCTCGAAGATAGAGATGGTACAAAGGAGATCTGCACGGTATGCCTGCAACAGGTACCACAACATTAGTAGTGTATCTAACATGCTGAACACATTAAACTGGCCACAATTAGCTCAATGCAGACTACGAACACGCCTAGCCATGATGTATAAGATCACACATCAACTTGTCGCAATTCCATCTAACGCATTTCTCATTCCATCAGACTCTAGAACTAGGAAACATCACACTCTCACCTTCCGACACATCTACACGTCTAAAGACTCGTACAGATTCTCTTTCTTCCCATACACTATAACCCAATGGAATCTCCTCCCAGATACAGTCGTACATGCACCAACAGTACACATCTTTAGAGAACAGCTCACACCTGCTGTTCTCTCCACTTTTCAACTAAACTAGTCTCATCTCCTGTACATAGTTTTAATCACTTTAGTCTGTTACTTGCACTGTTCCCATGTATATACATTATTAATTTAACTTAAGTTTTGATGTAAATAGGCCACGCATGCACCAGTAATTAATCATCTACATATACAGATGGAATACTGGAAACCTTAAAGAAGAAGAAGACAAGACTATTTGTTTACTATTACCTGACAGTGTTTTCGGAGAAGAATATTTTGCCATATATCAGCAAATTAGAAAATTGCTTTGTCTCCTGATGGCCATATTGGATGTCGAATCTGAATGAAATGAGGAGTGTTATTTAGGGATTACCAATAGACTATTCCTGCAGAGTTTATTGAGGAAATGATTGAAATTTGAATAGTTTACAGACAACAGACACGAATTGATGGAAAAACTTTCATATATCCTTTGGTCAGGTGAACTACTAATTATACCAGAGTCAGAGTTGACATTTATTAGTAATGTCATCATCCTACATACAGTGCTTTCCATAAATATTTAATAGCAAACTATATAAACCTCATAAGCATCAGTTCTATAAATTATGGTTCCAACTGGCGAGTATTCTCAGAGGAAATAATGATTATTTGTGTACATTTTTGTATCTTGGCTAATCGGAAACAATAATTGCATGAGGCGGTCTTGTGTCTGATCAGACATGGGCATTTTGTACAGTATCTTACAAACATCATTCCTGTAAAGTTACACGATAATATTCTCTGACTCTATAAGTTATCTCCCCCTTTTATTTATAGCAATCAAACCGTCCATTCACCGTCGTAGGTCATCACACTTTTATTCACAGCAATAAAACCGTCCATCCACCGTCGTAGGTCATCACACTGTCACGTGTGTGCTTATTGTTTGTAGACTGGTTTTTATATTCAATATAGAAGAAATAACGTTTACCAGACACTAAATCAATCAATCAATCAATCAATCAATCAATCAATCAATCAATCAATCAATCAATCAATCAAAACATGTTTTTACAATATGCATGGTTGATACAATATTATAATTCTTGAACATTTCTAGTGATACATTTAGTCTACATTCTAAATTAAGCTTAAAATAAAGATAACCGTTTCAGTATTATGTTCAAAACAGTAGGTTGTTCTCAATTTTAAATTGTTATGCTACATTCTTATAGTGTTTTGTAGATCATTATTTGTTCTCTTGGTCATTTGTATTATCTGTCCTTCTTTTACTTACGGTCTCTGTTTACTAATGTTTACCCATGGTGGAATCTTAAAGCTGTTCTAACTAGCTAATTTACTTACGGTCTCTGTTTACTAATGTTTACCCATGGTGGAATCTTAAAGCTGTTCTAACTAGCTAATTTACTTACGGTCTCTGTTTACTAATGTTTACCCATGGTGGAATCTTAAAGCTGTTCTAACTAGCTAATTTACTTACGGTCTCTGTTTACTAATGTTTACCCATGGTGGAATCTTAAAGCTGTTCTAACTAGCTAATTTACTTACGGTCTCTGTTTACTAATGTTTACCCATGGTGGAATCTTAAAGCTGTTCTAACTAGCTAATTTACTTAGGTCTCTGTTTACTAATGTTTACCCATGGTGGAATCTTAAAGCTGTTCTAACTAGCTAATTTACTTACCGTCTCTGTTTACTAATGTTTACCCATGGTGGAATCTTAAAGCTGTTCTAACTAGCTAATTTACTTACGGTCTCTGTTTACTAATGTTTACCCATGGTGGAATCTTAAAGCTGTTCTAACTAGCTAGTATTAAAAGAATAGAATACCCAATAATCATCGTTTTATTTAATTGACAACTGTTATCTAGTCCTTACATGGACGTATTTAATCAGTTCATTCACTCTTTTGAAATACCAGGTATTTTTCTCCTCTTAAAACGTGCAGTTTATTTGATCTCCCACTCTAGCTTACTTCAGCGTGTCATTGATTAATTTTCTACATTTATTTGTTTTATTTTCACGTGTAGCTAATATCCTTTAGATATTGTTTACACGTTTTTAATTACACAAATGAAAATTTATTCTCCATAAAAAAAAAAAAAACAGTAACAAATTCTGCCACTTAAAGACGACCAATTTCCTCTACACAGTTTGTTTAAAGTCTCTCTTCAATGTGAGTGGTATGATACCTATAATTACGATGATTTCCGAAAAAAAGTGCATCTTTTATCACCGTTCTTTAGCTTTAATTGTCAATTTATTCTTTGTATAAAACAAATCAGAAAATCGAACGTATTATTCATTGAAAAGATGGTATCGCTAAACCAATTGTAATTTAACATGAAAGCATCGTTACATTTTATTAAAGTTTAATTACAGTTTCCAATAGGGGGAAAACTTTCAAATAGTGCTATATTTGTCAAACTTTGATACCCACGTGCTATATTTGTCTTGTATTAATCTTCATTGAACCGTGTGATCGATTAGAGGATTGTCACACATAAATGCATTCATTTTGCCGCAACTAAAATCCTTATTTAAAATAAAAGATGAGAACAGCATTGTGTTTTATCCACAACAGATATAACTTTATAACTACTAGTTTATTTACACTGGTAATGTTCAAATGCTATGGTTTGTTCGTTTACTGTTTTTTAACATCATGTCAGCAGTAAAACAGCTATATTAATGTTACATTACAATACACCATGAAGATAAAAAGAGGGGACGGGGATGGGCCTAGTGGACAAAGATTTAGATTGTCACACGAAACAAGTACATTGTACATAATTGTATATATTTTGATATATCTGATCATAAGAAGCTGTCAGGCTCATTATGACCTGCTTTAAACTGTATTTTACGAACATGGTGCATCATATTCTTCATACACTAGAAGCCCCTTTACATCTTGTCAACAGGACGACTTGTATAAATAATATATCATCCCGCACAACTACCACACGCCCCTTTTGGACAGGATTTGTACACATGCAGTGGTGAAACTATATCATTTTTTATGCACAGTACATTTGTAGTTCCTTCGAATTAAACTTAAAAATGGAATGACAATGTGTCGCTTATTGAGACGTTGTGATGCGAGTTTAAGACGGTTCCAGAGTAACATCATTTAGAGAAGGCAGTTTTAGTGTAGTTTAACGGTGTCCGTAATTTTAGACAAATAAAATAATCAGACATCGTATGAAAGTCCTAATGTATTGTCTAAATAACAAGACATGAAGTAATTACATTTTAGGTATATCTAGACATAAATAAAGGGTGCAAACAATTATGTGTTTGACTACATATTCTATTATGTTCTATCAATCAGATGTACCATGCTCGCCACTGTATGAATCAAACACACGATATATCTTTTGCATATTCCCGATTTGATTAAAAAATTATATGCTGCTACACCTTATTATGAACGAGTAATTTCTCTTACGACGGGTAAAATGATAACCGGTTTAGCAAGAACTACAGAAAGGTCAACGAGTTTGGTGTAATTTTCTGATAATTTGTAGATATTTGAATCTTGTAATTTTATAACAAACAGAAAGATATTTTAATGTTATTTTTATTGAACTTTTCATGAAACAGGACCCTTTTGTCCACATTAAAGAGAAAAAAAAACATGTAAAACATATACGTTTAGAATCAAATTCGAAAATGTGCAAATGACATATTTACCATTAGGACCGGACAAAATAGGGCGTCTCGTGTATAAAGAATGTTGAGCTCCTTACAAGTAAAATACATCTCGCATCACTCTCTTAGAAACAACAGTTTGTTAGACGTTTAGTTGTTGTTGGTGGCTTGTTGCTATTTTATGTTCAGTCTTGAAAGACATTTTATATTTATAACACTCAGTTGATAGCGTTGGAGTGAATTAGTTGTAGTCGGTTTACACTTGGCAACCAGATGATATGAACAATGTAATAATGATTAAAATAAATTGTATTAATGACAAACACTCAGATAAGCTTTCTGAGTGAGTCTAAAATGCTCCTAATCTTTTTCTTTTTTTTTTGGGGTAGGGACGAAAATAAATCTGTACTCATAACGCCATTGTTTTTTCATTGGTAGTGATAATTCGTTGTCCCACGTCATTTCTGTATAATATTTATATATTATTGAAGTTGTTCTCATCTTGATTACTTGAATATGATAAACAAACAAAAATACTCTATTTTACAAGTTGTCAGCACACCTTAAAATTGTCAATAAAATAACTAGTTTAATTGGTATTTTTTTCATAACCAAGTTAATTAAATAGAAGTGATAATTAATGTTTTTGACGTAAATCACAGATGTTTATCATAACTACACAATATGATTTCACTTCATTTACCGAGTTCTATCCCCGTATGGGAACACACTTCCAGCACGCCATGAAAACCCTTTTGTCAAGACATGACAACAATATCAATTTTCAACGTAACAATTTGTCTTTGAAGTCCCCAATGTCAGAGTAATTCTCTTCTGTAAGAGCACTTGTGTCAGTCGTTTTACTAATAGTTCACGAAAGGCGTTGAATATTGATAATGAATATGAAACTCATGATCAACATATATAACATGGGGGCTATCACTCACAATATTGAATCAAACAATAATTGTGTAATACTAAGATTTGAAGATACCAGATCGGTAATCAGAATCCGTATATCGATAAAGAACAGACAACACAATGGCCCCAAAAAAAGGACAAAAGGACAAACAACGATCTACAAAACATACACATAAAGCTGAAGATCGAGTAACACGAATCCCACAAAAATACCGGGGGTGAATGCAGGTTCTCCGGAAGGGTAGGCAGTTCCTGCTCCACTAGTGACACCCGTCGTGTTAATAACAATCTTTTGACAGAGGTAGAAGTTTATAGTAGTTTGAGGGGTGTTGAGTAGCTGAGTAAGTTTATTTACCGGCTTATCGACTTTCCGTGGTGTTGGTGACGGTTTCTAGAGCTTAACAAACGGAATTGCCCAGCATTTCACTATATATGTAGGATATAAGTGCCCTCTCTATTTTGTTTGGATAGGGCGGATACAACAGACAACCTTAGCTTGGCGTCTTTACGACAACCACACTTCTTTCACATTTATATCTCTTTTGTAATTTGCCCAACAGAGTAATGAATTGTTACCGCTACACAAAGTTTCGTTAATGTCATTATTTAACTCCCCATATTTTCCAAATGACAATCAAAAGTCTCCGCTCCAGCTTTGTCATCACTTCCCCATTTCCGTATAGTTTATAGATATAGTTAAAATTATTCACGTCCTGAATATGCATGAAATATTTACCGCTGAACGTTGAACAGCCAACAATGAATCAACATAGTGACTTTTATAAATAAGTCATTTACAGGATTGACATTATAGCCAAAAACATATATATACAGTTGATAACTGTACACGTAATTAAGTTAAAACAATCTTATAAACAACATTCAAGACATGGTTAATTATTTAATATAAAATTGTAGATAATTCTACATCTAAGTGTAAAACATGTTGTTAAAACTACTTCCTCTGTACGACTTTTATCGTAGGTAGAAACAGAATAACTAGAAAATGAATTGAATTGTTTTATAAGTGTTACCTATCTTACCAGGTTTATACAAGATAGTTCACTACATATATATATGGTTTATAAGTAATATGACATACAGTACAGTAATGTCCTTCAACACATCCGTGGTCTCCCTGCCAATGGCTTTTTAACAGATTCTATGGTAACCACTGGTGACTAGGAATGCAGATTAATACAAATAATTTGCAGCTACATGTATATTGTAACTTCCAGACAAAATTAAGGGAGACAAGACCACTCAGCCACTCAATCCCTAGTGTAATATAAACTTTGACCTCAGTCATAAGACTGTCGTTAATTGCAATAATCTACAAATATGGAATATAGAAAGTTTAACATTACCCGTTTCAACTGCCAAGAGAATTGAACGGGAATCTGAGCATATCAAGATATTATTGATCTTGTCAATTAACACTCTTCACCTCTGATATTTACAAAATACCGGTAAGTTTTTGGCTGATTGAAGAAGAAGAAGTAATATTTATCTGTTAAAACAACACATTTGAGAACGAGAAGAATTATACTCTGAATGGACATCCATTTTGGAAGAAACAACCTTTTACCAAAATACAACATACACCTGCATTGTATATATTCTTGATCAGAAACAAACAAAAAATGTCAATAATAACAGTTCCACTATCACTTGTGTAAAACGACGTTTATAATTTGTCGGCATAGTTATTTGTTACATCTAAAAGCAAAGACTCTTCATTTACATAAATTCAAGCTACCCACCCATGACGAATGTAGTTTAATTTACAGTAAATTCTCTGACGGAACAAACATGTGTTGTTTATTACACAAGTCGAAAATGGGCAACTAATAATACTAAAGTTCTCCTCCCTCAGACATAGGTGACCTTAGATAATACTAAAGTTCTCCTCCCTCAGACATAGGTGACCTTAGATAATACTAAAGTTCTCCTCCCTCAGACATAAGTGACCTTAGACAATACTAAAGTTCTCCTCCCTCAGACATAGGTGACCTTAGACAATACTAAAGTTCTCCTCCCTCAGACATAGGTGACCTTAGATAATACTAAAGTTCTCCTCCCTCAGACATAGGTGACCTTAGATAATACTAATGTTCTCCTCCCTCAGACATAGGTGACCTTAGATAATACTAAAGTTCTCCTCCCTCAGACAGAGGTGACCTTAGATAATACTAAAGTTCTCCTCCCTCAGACATAGGTGATCTTAGATAATACTAAAGTTCTCCACCCTCAGACATAGGTGACCTTAGATAATACTAAAGTTCTCCTCCCTCAGACATAGGTGACCTTAGATAATACTAAAGTTCTCCTCCCTCAGACATAGGTGATCTTAGATAATACTAAAGTTCTCCTCCCTCAGACATAGGTGACCTTAGACGATTTTGGCTATCCTGGTTAGGCCCTTTGGTTTTACTTTAAATTATTTGGGATTACAGTCTGTCGATTTTGAGCGTATCTGGTGAAGGTTATTTTGAGTGTACCTGGTGAAGGTTATTTTGAGTGTACCCGGTGAAGGTTATTCCAAAAATGCGTAGTGTGCACTAAATTAGATATCTACGTTTTTATTACTATCACTGGGTAGATACTTCTGCTGGTGGACTATTAGTCCCTGGGGGTATCATCCACCCAGTAGTCAGTGTTTCTATCACTGGGTAGATACCTCTGCTGGTGGACTATTAGTCCCTGGGGGTATCATCCACCCAGTAGTCAGTGTTTCTATCACTGGGTAGATACCTCTGCTGGTGGACTATTAGTCCCTGTGGGTATCACCCGCCCAGTAGTCAGTGTTTCTATCACTGGGTAGATACCTCTGCTGGTGGACTATTAGTCCCTGGGGGTATCATCCACCCAGTAGTCAGTGTTTCTATCACTGGGTAGATACCTCTGCTGGTGGACTATTAGTTTCTGGGGGTATCATCCACCCAGTAGTCAGTGTTTCTATCACTGGGTAGATACCTCTGCTCGTGGACTATTATTCCCTGGGGGTATCATCCACCCAGTAGTCAGTGTTTCTATCACTGGGTCGATACCTCTGCTGGTGGACTATTAGTCCCTCGGGGTATCATCCACCCAGTAGTCAGTGTTTCTATCACTGGGTCGATACCTCTGCTGGTGGACTATTAGTGCCCAATGATATCATCCGCCCAGTAGTCAGTGCTTCGACACTGACATGGTTTATTAGATATATTTATTACTGAAATTTACAGTTCGCAAATAATATAATTATTATCAAAACTAAGGTTCTCCTCCCTCAGGCATAGGGTGACCTTATCCGATTTTGGCTATCCCGTTTAGGCCCTTTAATTTTATTGCTCACAAACTTTTAAATTATTTAACTTTCCAATCTTTTGAATTTGAGCGTACCTGATGAAGGTTATTCCAATCTTTTGACTTTGAGCGTACCTGATGAAGGTTATTCCAATCTTTTGACTTTGAGCGTACCTGATGAAGGTTATTCCAGAAACGCGTCGTGCGCAATAAATTATATATCTACGTTTTTCTTAAGGTTAAAACATTCTGCACCCTCGGCAACAATATATAACGTGAACTTGACGAATCAAACGATACTAAGTTTGTCAGTGACTTAGAATATATTATTGGTTAACTCCGCTCTCATTCACCATTAGATTTGACCACTTCGATATTACAGAAATAATGCTACCTTTATTTAGCTAATTCATGCAAGGTACACACCCTGAACTATATATAAGCTAGTTGCGAAATAAAAATATGCTTATGATATAGAATGTCTGAGTCAAATCATAGGAGAGATATACAATATTTTGTGACAGAAAGTATCAAAAGATTTCTGCAATGATACTAGCAGGACAAAGTAATGTACAAGACTTGTATAATATATTGATGTTCTACGTGATATATTTGATTTGTAAAAGCTAAGACAAATCTAATACAACCAAACATGACATAATATTAATGTTGTCTATGATAACCTAATGTAAGTAGCAGATGTTTGCATGTTGAAACTATTTTCTGTTAATTAAAGTGCATCTGTCACTTACATAAGGATGTGGAAATGTCATTTCAAATCTAAGAGCAATTTTGTTGACCCTGAAACAACCCCGGAGTATAGAAATATGAACTGCTTTCCCCGCTTTAGATCACAGCCACTCGTTGTATATGACACAAATCAAATATATTAATCACCTATCAGACTTTAAAGGGGAATTTGTGGTAGGTACTACCGCCAAAATTTGTGGGCGGAGCTTATCAGCAAAAATCCTCGTTGGTATGAACAGCATATTTATGAATCTGTATGGCACATGACCAACGTGATCAAGGTCACATACCTCAGAAATTTGAAGTGATTTTTGTAGGTTTTAGACTGATGAAGAATGTTAATTTTCAATAATACTAGAAGTTTCGTTGGCTAGTGACCATGCCTGTCAAATATTTTGTACCAAAAGTAACTATGAAACTGTGTATCATTGATTTTTCTTTCTCGAGATGACCGTGGCCAAAATAATGAAGAAACTGAATGCTTGCTCCGCCCACAGCTATTTATACCCACGCGCCCGCTTTAAATGAGTATCTCATGTATGAGGAATGACACGTTCTTATCACAGTAAGCTTGTTCCTGGCTCATTCAAAGGAAATATCTCCAACACTATCAATTATGTTTGTCCTTGTTTTCTGGTGGCAATCTAAGATTCCGGCCCACGCCATTGAACCTTCTTACCTCCATGATTGATCGTTTCTAAGGTAACACGTTTGTTCTCGTCGTGAGACACTGCCGACTTGACGTAAACTAACAATCTAAAGAGGGAAATATGATTTTACTAAATATAATTATGTCATGTGTGTCAATTTATATTCTTTAATGGTGTAAATATAAACACGTAGAATGAACTTGGTTTTCAATTTAACTTGTCATTTTTTTATCGTATATTATGTATTCGTTTATATTTCAAACGCATAAAACATCTTTGATATATATTGGACAATAGAGTTTTGAAAATTCTAAGAGATCTTAATTATTGGTTACAATAATCTTCAATGTCATCAAAAGTTCAAAGAAAGTCTTGTCCTCGGATATATGAGAAAGGTAGATTGAATTAAGTTGTATCGATTTCCATAGACTAAGTTGACAAAAAAAAAATAATAGGTATATAATACTTCAATCACAGAAATAAGCAGAGATAAGTGGTTATTAATGGGATAACACATAATTAGTCTCTGTTTCAATATAATAATCAAATAATAGTCCCCACGTACAAAGTGATTATTCTGTAGGTGTTCCTCGTACATCTACATAGCTTTGTTCATTCTCTTCAATTCAATATTATAATATAGGAATTTATTGTTTATTACATCTTCAGAAAGCAGGGGTATTGTGTCCACAAAATGTATGTGGCATCACGGCTTCTGATTGCCCTTGTGAAAACATTTTTCTCTATCTTTTATACTTGAAGCATAACAATATATTATATTTTGTGATATGTCGAGAATGTTATTTTTTTTAAATACACTAATACAAAGATAATATAATCAAACTCACATGCGAATATTTCTAACGTTAAACATCGGAATTTCTAAGACATTAAAGATGGGTACTAATTATCTTCAAAATATTAAGATAGTGTTGATCAGTTAAAACAAATCTACAGGCTTGTTCTCTCTTCATTGTCTATGTTTCTACGTAATTTACATGTCATAGCTCTGTCAAATAGTCATCCATTCATGTGTTCTACGTCAGAAATTGTGTACGTTTTTGTAAAGTAACATATTTGCTCAATTGACTTCAAATAATTGTCTGTGTAGTGTTTTGTAGATCATTGTTTGTCCCTTTTTTCTTTTCATCGTTGTATTGTCTGTGCTTCATTGATTTACGGCTTCTGCTTATCCCTTTGTTATCTTCAAGGTTTAGGGGGTTAGGATTATGGTGTTTAACGGCACTTTCAACAATATTTCAGTTATTTCGTGGCGGTCAATTTTATTGCTGGAGGAAACCCGAGTAAACCACCGATCTACCGCATGTAGCTGACACATAATGTATCGAATACACCTCGTCATGAACGGTATTCGAATTCACAACGTTTGTGGTGATTGCCACTAATTGCATATGTAGTTGTAAATCCAACTACCATACGATCGCGATCATGACGCCCTTTTAGTATCTTCAAACATTACTAAGTTGTCTGTGTAGTGTTTTGTAGATCATTGTTTGTCCCTTTTTTTTCTTTTCGTCATTGTGTTGGCTGTTCCTTCAACGATTTACGACTTCTGGTTACCCTTTGGTAACTTTTTTTTCTTTTCGTCATTGTGTTGTCTGTTCCTTCAATGATTTACGACTTCTGGTTACCCTTTGGTATCTTCAAACATTTGTAGATCATTGTTTTTCCCTTTTTCTTTTCGTCATTGTGTTGTCTGTTCCTTCAATGATTTACGACTTCTGGTTACCCCTTTGGTAACTTTTCTCATCATTTCCTTGCGCACATATCCTCACCGGGTTGATTAAGTACACAAGGATGTTGAAAGATATGAAGGCGTTATCGAGTGGTTAATATACAATTATATCAATGAAGAGTTTGAAGATACCAAAAAGAGTAATCAAAATCCGCAAATCGCGGAAGAACATACAACACAATGGCCAAAAAGAAAAAGTACAAAAGGACAAACAACGATCCACAAATCATACGCATAAAACTAAAGATCGAGTAACACGAACCCCACTAAAAATAGGAAGTGCTCCAGAAAGATAAGCAGTTCCTGCTCCACTAGTTGCACCCGTCATGTTAATCTAGTTACAAATCCGGTGATGAGTCATAAATGAGGAAAGGATCGGGTAGTGTGCACGACAAGTGGAACATATCCGTGGTCATTAAGACAAGATGAACAGAAATAGTCGTACCTTTGACTTATCTTTTCTAGCATAAATTAAGATTTTCTAGTATAAATCAAGATTTTCTAGTATAAATTAAGATTTTCTAATATAAATAAAGATTTTCTAGTATAAATTACGATTTTCTCGCTTATTAACATTCCCGATTAAATTAAGACTGTTACGATTTTATACCTTTGTTATACGAGTTATTTCCCGTACGACAAGCAACTACGTCATGATGACCAATGTAAAACTTTCGAAGGGAGGACATCTACTTAACCACTACGAATCCTTGGTTCCGTAGATTGGGGAGAAATGATATGGTGTGGTGATTAAAGGTCTCTTTGACTTAATATATATGTACGGGTGGCATTACATGATCAAAATAACATACAAAACCATTTCTTAATTATATCCTACATTTCCACATCTTCAAATAATAAAAAGACATCCGATACGATCAAAGTACCTTTTTTTTCGTGATATTGTTCAAGGCGCTTGTTTTCGTTGTTTGTCTCAAGTGAAAACTTCAAAAGATTTACCAGAAGTAAATATGAGAATCTAAACATTTTGTCATGTCACATTGCATGCAGATATCGTATATACTTTCCAATACATTGTTTACATTCGTCATGAGAAGCACTTTCAATTAATGATTTAACAATTGTGTTTTCATTTATTTTGACAAAATAATAATTTATTTGATTTAGTAAATCACGTCAGTTTATATCGATCTGTTATGTATAATGGATAGCGTTACTATGCTTTATTGTATCAACGTGAGCAAAAATAGTCCACAAATTACGACAATATTTTCCAAAATGCATGCTTTTTTTTATAGACTAATGAAATTATGAACATAATAATCATTCTACATAATATTACACCTCATCAATAACTTACTGAAATGTGCAAGCATTGTGTTGTTTTACCAACAAGAACAAAACTCCATTTAAGGAATATTTGAAATTGTTGAACGGGTTATACGATATAACCTGGTTTGGGTCAGTTTATAGTAATTACGCGTAATAAACCGCGAAGCGGTTTAAATTTATGGAAAGCGTAAACTGACCCAAACCAGGTTATGCAAGTATAACCTGTTCAACAATTTCAAATATTCCTTATAATTTAAGTAAACTCGATTTTAATTACGAGTATTTCATGTGACTATTTGAATTTGTCGTTAGCGGATGAACACGTTGGTGAGGTCATAATACCAACCCAGGTTATACAGTATAACCAATGTTGCTCCAGGCGGATCAGCCAATCGGATTGCACTATTCACATCAAATTGAATTATATTGAAATAAACATCCAAATTTCGTAAAAAATATCATTTGGTTTTGTAGAATCTAGTGATGATAAATATGCACAATTTCTCAAATAGATTTCATCCAAATTGGGATGAAGCTTTCTAACATATTTATATCAAACACATAAGTGTATACATTATTATTCGCGAAAGGAATATCCGGGTAAAGACTTGTTTTCACCTCTCCGGTAAACGACTGCATAGGACAGCTGTCAACCGGTTGTACATGACGCGTCAAAAGCATCAGAAGCCATAAGTCGAAGGACCGACAATACTATGACCAAAAGGAAATAGATCACCACTCCGTACAAACAGTATAATTTATAAAGAAATAACATGTGACAGTATAATTTATAAAGAAATAACATGTCAGGACGACTGCAAGAAACTATAATCTGGCATTGATGCAGCTGCAAGGTGGGAAGCTGATTGGCTTATGGCTTTCCACCCAGATAAATGTACAGTACTCACCATCACTCAAAGGAAAACACCCTTCAACCATGACTATATACTTCACAATCACATTCTCGAACCAGTAACTTCAGCAAAATACCTTGGAGTTACACTACAATCGAACCTTAAATGGAACATCCACATCGACAATATCGCTTCAAATGGAAATAAATCTCTCGGATACTTAAAAAGAAATTTACAAATATCAAGTAAATTCTCGAGCATATCAAACACTAGTGAGGCCAAAACTTGAATACAGCTGTAGTATCTGGGACCCTCATACACATGACCACAAAAACAAACTGGAAATGGTCCAACCACGAGCTGCTCGCTATGTTCAAAAACAATTACCATAATACTAGTAGTGTCACTTCAATGATTGACACTCTAGGTTGGCTAAATTTAGCTGAGCGCCGTCTTAAAACCAGAGAGAGAGAGAGAGAGAGAGAGAGAGAGAGAGAGAGAGATTTGTCTTGTCTTGTATTATATTATTTTCTTGTCTTTTCTCTTTATTAATTTGTATTCTTTTGTATTATTCTGATGTTATTGTGTTTATCTATGTTGAGGAGAGCTACTAGTTTGATCATGATGTATAAAATAACACACGCTCTAATTGCTATCCCAAACAACATACTCATCCCAACTGACAGCAGAACTAGAAAATCACACAATCAGACATTTAGGCATATAACAACACAATAAGATACATACAAATCGTCATTTTTTCCACACACTATAGTACAATGGAACATCTTACCACAGACCATTATCTCAAGTCCATCAAGACTCTTTCAGAGAACAGCTAACACCCGCTGTTCTCTTGAGCATTTAAATATCAAATACAATTGTACATAGTTTTAAATTTGTTGTTATATTCACACTTTTTATTTCACTTATTTCACTTTCATGAAATTTATGTAAATATTTTTGTAAATACCCACGCATGCAACAGTACGTAATCTACAACGTCTTGAAGGAGTACTGGCCTGGATTTCTCGAAACAAGTCAAAATTCAGACTTAAGTCTGAGATTTTACTCAAATTTGAGAAATCTCAAAAAAATGCATTTCTCGAAAAAAACTTAGCACAAATTTTAACTCAACTTGAGAAAACACTTAAGTCACCTCCCCACCAAACTTAAGACAAAGCTTTTGCTCCTGAACCGCGTTTGGTGCGATTTTTGGGAAAGCCGCTGGAGTATTATGCTCAGTATATCCGTTTTCAACCATATTGTGTGGTCCCCAAGAATAGCTTTAACAGCTGTCCTTTTAATTAGTTTTCACATGGAACCGTCTGAAATTCATAATACTCAGATACCTGGGAGATGAAATAAGTTATCGCTTACCTGTATGTGCATTTGTGTACCGTGTGCGTGATTGTAAACATCCGGTACCGGCTATTTATATACATAATAACAATCTACAAGTACGAATTACTATATATAGTTTCCTCCGCTATCTTTGGAGAAACTTACGAACATAAGTCGTATGCGGCTGTATGTTATTGAACAAATTTTATTGTCTGTACAAGGACGTTTATTTAGAATGGAAACATTTTGTTTATTCTCTTTTAATACCTTTCCACTTTTCTACGCTTTTTACGCATATCCCTTTCCCCCTCACTTACGCTTTTTACGCTTACCCCTTTCCCCCTCACTTACGCTTTTTACGCTTACCCCTTTCCCCCTCACTTACGCCATTCTACGCTTTCTGTTACATAATTTCTTTGAACATAAATACCGATGAATTAAGTCGCTATGTTGCAAAAGTTGTACCAGTTAGCGAAATTACAGATTCCAATCTTTCTATTTTCAAAATAGGAAAATCCGAGTGTGATATAAATAACGTATAATTACGAGTGTGTGTCAGATAAGATAAGATAAGATTTTATTGATATAAAATCCAAAAGTTGGATTGTCATCAAACAACAAACAATACATTCAACTACAGCATGCAGGAATACATAAATATAAACATTCATATTATTTACAATGAAAAATATTTAATATAATATTTAATATTTCGACTGAGGAGGTTTAATACAGAGACAAAGTACCAGAACTATTATAGTTTATCTTGCTCTTAAACAAGTTACATTAATGAATTTCTGTATTTATACATTTCACTTATGCCTTTAATACAGCACATGTTTATGTCATAATCATTACTTCGAAATATAAAAAAGATTTTTTCTAAATCTGAAAAATTTGAAAATAAAGGTACAATATCAGTTAATTTCTGAAAGAATTTATCACGTATATCTTTAAGCTTATCACATATAATACTAAAATGGAATTCATCTTCTACTTTAGATCTGCATAAGGGACAAATTCTATTTGCTAAGTTTATCTTTCTATGTCTGCCTTTTTCAATCATTAGAGTACTATTGCTTATTCTTATTCTGATAAAGTTTGAAACATCTGATCTAACTATGTCTAATTTGAGAAAATTTTCAATTTCATATTTCTCTTTCAATTTACTGTACGTTCTCAATTTATTTCCCTTTTCTTCCGAACCATCCAAAGATAATTTATCTTTCCAGAATTTGATAAAATCCTCTTTCAATTTTTTGTTAGCAGAAAAAGTTAATCGATTTTTAGAAAAAGTATTTTGATTCTTCCAAACATAGTCGAATCTTATTTTATCAAACAACAATTTGATTTTTGAACTGTACCATCCAGAACAATTGATATTAGTATCATAAACCTTTCTGATCAGACTTGTACCATTTGAATTAACAACATGATGCCAAAAACCTACCGAAAGTTTAATAGCATCCACTGAGCAAGGGATCATACCTAATTCATCTAAAACTGCCAAATTGGAAGCTGTTTTATTTACCCCTAAAATATATTTTGCAAATTTTACCCACACCAGTACTGGTTGAAATAAAAAATATTTCGACTCAACATTTACATTATCTTTCAACAATGTATCTAGACACAAAACTTCACTACAATAAAGTAATATAGGCTTAACACATGAATCAAACAATTTAAGATTTGGTAAAATATTTAACTTATCTGAATTCAATGTTTTATAAATGCAGAATAAAGCTTTTTTTGCATTTTTACACAAGAGCTCAGTTGCTTTAATGAAACTACCCGAAGGCTTAAATAATATTCCTAAATACTTATACTCATTAGTAATTTCTAGAACATGATCATTATATATAAAAATATATTTTCTGAGCACTTTACCAGATTTATTAAATATCGTAACTTTAGTTTTGTCTATATTCACACACAAATTCCACGTTTCACAGTAATCAGACAGCTTATTCAAACAATTTTGTAAACCATTAGCAGACTCTGAAATTAAAATCACATCATCTGCATACATAAGACAAGATAATCTTTTGTTATCAATCAATGTTGGATCACAAGTGATATCGAATATCTTAACCATGTCATTTAAATATATTGAAAAAAGTGTAGGTTCAATCTACATCCTTGTTTTACTCCAACCTTAGATGAGAACATGCATGTTTCCCCTTCAGCAAATTTAATTGCATATTTGACATCTTTATACATATTTTTCATGATATTAAAAAAGTGACTAGTTAGCTTATAATTACACATTTTATATAATAAAGCATCTCTATTCACACTATCAAATGCCTTCTTAAAATCTATAAAACAAACATACAGACATTTTGATACTTTAAAGGCTTTATCTATAAGACATTTTAAAGTTAAGATGTGATCACTCGTACGACAACCCTTCTTAAATCCAATTTGTTCATTACATATGATATCATTTTCGATTAGAAATTTATCTAATCTGTTTGATAAAATTGTTGAGAAAATTTTTCCAAAACATCTAGATAATGCTACACCCCTATAATTAGAGGGGTCATTGAAACATCCACCTTTGTAAATGGGTTTAATATAATTTTCCCTCCATAATTCTGGATAGATACCCGATTTTAAAATGGTATTAAAAAGGTTTACATACACTGTTGTGTTATAAATACAAGATATTTTTAACATCTCATTCAATATACCATCCGGCCCACCGGCCTTTCCATTCTTTAGACTCTTAGCAGCCTTTAATACCTCCTCAGTCGTAATATTAGAATTCAAAAGTTGCATGTCATAATTATCAAACTCTGCAAAGTTCATGCTTGAATCTGTGAATTTATTTTCATGATCAATATTCATTAAATGTTTGAAATACGTTAACCATTCGTTTGGAGATATATTAGAACTGGGATCATTGTCCACTTTTTTCTGCAAAAGATTATTTTTGAATATTCTGTGTTTCTTTCTAGTTAATCTATTAAAATCTTTTTTATAGACTGCAACTTTTTGTCTTAGATTTTTGTCCCAAGGATTATTACTTAAGTTCCTTGCCAAACCTTTTAAATGTCTGTATTTTAATTCACATTCATTGTCAAACCATAACTTTTTATTCTTTGTCTTTTTAGCTCCAGATCTGTTTTTAGTTATTTTTCTACTGCCAATACTATTTGTTGCAGCATTAAATAAAAAAGAGGAAAACTCTAAAACTTTTTCATTCACAATACTTTCAGTCATATTACACATACCTAAATCTTTGTTTTCATATGACTTTATAATATTTTCTAAGTTTTCACTTAATGCATCATAGTTAAAATTTGGAGAGTTTGATTTGAAAACGGTTTCTCGAGCATCTTTCCATTTAATTTTTCTCACACTATCATTTAAAAAATTTGGCAACTGTTTCTCAGAAAACCGTGACAAAATTTTTACAAATATAGGACAATGATCAGAGAGCGTTGGTTCAAAATCACCAACATTAAAGCTGACTATATTTTATAAGAAACTGGAATTACATATACAGTAATCATCAATTGATGCACCAATATAATTATGATAAGTTATTCTACCTACGGAATCACCAATGGTTCTACCATTTAAAATTCTTAGTTGCGCTTCAGTACATAACTCAATAACAGATTTCCCGTATTCGTTTGTTTTTTGGTACAATTCAGTATTGCGTAATTTTTGAATGCCATCAACTATATAATTTTGAGGCAGAAAATCATCTAAAAAATCATCAGAATCATTTATTATATAATCTTGTTCATCTCCATTAATGTGTGCATTTAAATCCCCCATAACCATGATGTCCCCTGATTTATTATATTTTGAAATATCTCTCTCAAGTTTCTCAAAAATTGTTCTATCACAATTAGTCTCCAATGTATATGAAGAATTTTTTGGCGAAATATAAACAAAACATAAATAAAGATCCCTGGGAAGTTTGAAAAATCCCTTGTCAAGTTTGAAGTATATTCGGTAAAAAGCTCCTGAGAGCTTGTGTTTATTGTTATACAAAAACCGAATTCAAATAAAGTTTTCTTATCTTATCTTATTCTTATGAACCATAACATATCTTTAACTGATTTGTCCATTAATTGAATACCATGTACAATTTTTCTTTTAACAAAAGTTGTTAAACCACCACTCGGTTTTTTAGAATTATTATCCCTACAGTTCATGTAACATTTATAACCGTCATACTGTAAAATATCTTTCGAATGTGCATGAGTTTCTGATAAACAAATAATATCAGACTGCATGTATTTACTGAAATTATTGTCATCTAACTTGCAAAGTTTCTGACTATTTGACTTTTTAAACAAACCATTGACATTCCACGAAGTTATGGAAACATTTCTTGATACTTTACACATACAAACAAATTTCTTTAAAGAAAAACAACTGGTTTCTACAGTACAATCATCAGCATCAATCTCTGTGCATTCCCAAGCACTAGAGTCTAAATTGTGTAAGAGTTATCTTTCTTGTCTAACAAAAAAAAAAAAAAAAAAAAAAATATATATATATATCAAAATCTCTCATAATGAGGTAAATAACATAATAACAAAAAAGTCTTTTACAAACCCCCTATTTTAGCATTTCGACGCGACAAAAACCTGAAAGACATTTTAGTGCACAAAAAGCATAATAGCATGTACTTTAAACAACCAAATAAATGTGAACCTTGTGGACGAAACTGTGCAATATGCCCGTATGTACGCAACACGCAATTCTTTGGAAACTATGAAGGGAAAACACTTGGCGTGAACATTTTTATTAACTGTACGACAGCGAATGTGGTATATGCATTATTTTGCAAGAGTTGCGACTGCTTTATTTATGTAGGGGAGACTAGTGATACTCTTTATCAAAGACATTTACTTAACCTTTCCTTAATTCGAAGACAAAAACCAGATCCTGTTGCATTACATTTTAATTCTGCGAACCACTCAGTCAACGATAATTTAGTTTATTTGAAATGCACAATTTTACCCCAAGGGGTTGATGGCATACAATTATACAAAACATATATACAAAGCAGACAAAGGACAATCATTAATTAAGTACAAATTAAAAGAATAACAAGACAGTCTTATACAGACAAATTAATGAAATAGTTGCTCTTGAAAAAAATTGTGGCGATGATATATATAGACAGACGATAGAAAATTTATGGATAAAAAAATTACGGACTTACAAGCCGCACGGAATAAATACAAAAACGTGACGTTCTCGTTCCCGAAAATTTAATTGGAAATTGTGACGTTATTCATTGTGATTGTAAATGTTGTTACTAACGCATAATAAAGTTCCGCTGAAGAAGGCCGGTTTGACCGGTCGAAAGCTCCGGATTTGAATTTAAGAGATTATGTTATATATATATATATAAAGTCTCTAATTATGTATAAATAAAAACTATAACACAAATTTCCCAGACGTTTCGGCCATTACGGCCTTCTTCATTGGAAATATTTTTAACACTAAGGGTAACAATGGTTGCCAGAAACATGACGTTATAATTACAGTCACTGACGCTATTTTGCCGCAATTTAATTTAACGTTCGTACTGTGTATTTAACCCATATGGTTCCAATGTTTTTAACTTTTTTATCCAGAATGTTTCTTTTACTTTTCTGTATGTTTCAGTGCCGAAAACTCTTTCAATGCCAAATACTTTTAGATCTTCCGCAGAATGACAATGTTGCGCAAAGTGATTTGCAATTGGGTCGTCTGTTTTCCGTGTCCGTATTTTTGACAAATTTAGGAGCATTCGTTGGTATAGCGTATCTCCTGTTTGTCCTATGTATATTAATTTGTTGCATTCTGTATAGTTGATACCGTAAATAACTCCCACAGTTTTACAATCAATCAATCCTTGAACGGTGTACTCGTTTCCGTCGTTGTCTTTAAATGTTCCACTCTCAATAACATGAGAACATAAAACACAGTTTTTAGCACACGGGCGACAAACATTTTGTTGTTTGTAAAAAATCTAATTATGTTTCTTGTGTACCAGTATGTCTTTTATATTTTTGTCGCGTTTGAAAGCTACAATCGGCGGGTCAGGAAATGCTTTTTCGAGCCGGTCGGATTGATGTAAAGTTTTTAGGTGTTTCCGGAGGATCGAGTGAATATTCGGGAGAGCCTTAGAAAATGTTAATACAAGTGGTACTCTGTTGTTTTCGGTTTTTAATTTATATTTCAAAAGTTCTTTTCTGTCAAGAATGTCCACTTTTTGAAGTTGTTCTTCAATGTATGTATTTTTATAACCTCGCTTTTGTAAATTCATTTTAGTTTCTTCTCTTCTTTTCATGTAGTCGTCCTCTTCTGAGCATATTCGTTTTACTCGAACCCCAAGGCCGTAGGGTATCGCCCGTTTAACTGCGTTCGGGTGGCTAGATGTAGCTTGCAAATATTGATGCTTGTCTGTATTTTTGGTGTATAAATCCGTTTTTATGTTTCCATGGTCAATTATAACATTCACATCTAAAAACTCAATTTTGTCGGCAGAGTAACGTAGTTCAGTTTTGATTCTTGGATGTAATTTATTTGATAATTCGTGAAATCTTTTAAGTTCGGTTTCTCCGTGTTCCCATAATCCCCATACGTCATCAACATATCGCCAATACGCCAGCGGTTTTAGTTCACTTTTTTTAAATAAATTTTGTTCCCACTGCCCGAGGTATGTGCTTGCATAATTCATTCCAAGGTGCGATCCGATCGCTGTCCCTTCCGTTTGTAAATAATGTTTTCCATTAAAACAAAAATTGTTGTTTTCTAAAACAATATCTAACATTTTGAGTACGTCATTTGTTGGTATTTAATTATTCGATCTTTTATTTAAAGCATCTTTACACGCTTCTCTTGCTTCTTTTCTGAGGACACTAGGGTATAAACTTTTGACGTCTAGACAAAACATGATCGTATTTTGTGGTATTGGTTGCTGTAGGGTTTTGAAAATCCGTTGTGTCTTTAATAAAACTATTTAAGCCGCGTACATGTTCATCAAGTTCATTTTCAACTATTTCTGCGACTTTCTCGGTCGGATGGTTCCTACCATTTATAATGGTTCTCACTGGATGGTTTGGTTTATGTATTTTCGGGTTTGCTTGTACTTTTCCCGGTGCCGTTCCTTTAGGAAGTAAGTATTTTCTCATATCCTTGTCAATTATATTTCTTTTGTAAAGATCCTCTACTAATTTTTTCACTTTATTTTCATTCTTTTGAGTAAGATCTTTCTCAATAGGCGTATACGTTTCATTATTTTCTAGTTCTTTCTCAACTTCTAACTGATAGTCGTCTCTGTTCATAATTATTATGCCTGACGATTTATCGCTTGGTCTTATAACCTCTTGGATATATTGATCTAACCATCTTTCTCTAAAGTCACATCTTCTTCGGAATCATTTTCTTTATCCAAAAAATATTCACGCAGCCGCATTCTTCTCTCCCATATTTTAAGATCTGCGATTAGTTTACCTATGTCAACCTTTCTACGGGTAGGTACAAACTTTAATCCTTTGGAAAGCAAACTTTTCTGAGCATTTGTAAGTTCTTTCGATGACTTGTTCATAATCTTACAGGACTTTGACACATATGTATTTTCAATATGTGACCCTTTATTTTTATCTTGCTTTTTCACACGATCTTTGACTACATGCTGTGTTTCCGAATTTACTTGTTGCGCGTTTTGAATAATGTTATTGACGTTACATGTACACGGCCTTTGGACGTTCTTTAGTATTGAAAAATGGTTATTCTTGTGTAAGATACATAAGTACGGTGCATCGTGATTACACTTTTATTTTCTCGAATATCTGTGCCATTCCTCGGAGTTGTCGACAGTAGTTACCCTTAGTGTTAAAAATATTTCCAATGAAGAAGGCCGTAATGGCCGAAACGTCTGGGAAATTTATGTTATAGTTTTTAATAAAACATTATATAACTACAACTTGAATCTGCACAAATAAAAACAGTTTTGTGTATAATGCAATAAATCTAAAATCTGAGGGCCTCTTTTATTGCAGAGGCAATACTACATGCTAGTTTGTCCGTTTCAAACACTTGCAATGTGTCATGTGCAGACGATGTAAATAAACATGGCGACGTCCAGATCAAACGTGTGGGACGTTTGACACCAACTGACAACCACACAGCTATCTCTGGACCAATATTCTTCATGTATAGCTTAAAATTTGTGGAAACACTTCAATTTTACAAATCCGGTTGAACATAATTTTAAAAGAGTCGAAATCTGAACGTTAAATATAAATATAAAACATAAACATAAACATTATAAAACTTTACAAAACAGTGTATACACACTTGCCGCTTTTCCGTGAAAGATATTCAGCCATATATCAATAGTCTGGATCTTCCTCTAAAAATATGTCGCCAAAGTTTCAATGGATAAGCAACAAGAGCTCGTAGAAATCATTGGATATTTGGGCCATAATTTCTGATTTTGCAACCAGGATAGAGCGGGAAGAGTTATTGTACGTTGTGTGGTGCTTGGCTAGGGGTATTTCACAAAGTGGTAACAAAAAATGCAATTTACCGACATATTGTTCCATCAATTGATTAAATAATTGTCTATGATTGACGTACTCAGGCTTTGGAGGTCAACCATGCACGGTAAGCAACATAACTACTTCTAAAATATAGTTATAGTCTAAAAAGAAATATCGTTTTCAAGTGGGTCAACTGGGGTTAAATTTGAAACACAAAAATCGCTCAGAAAATTTACACGAACTAAATGTATTGGTATAAGATCTACGTTTCCATAAATGAATAAGAGATAGAATAATTATATAATCCACGAATTTGTTTTTTTTTACCCGAAAATGGCGAAAACAAAAAACATACATATTAAGTTATAAAATTCTCCCAACCTTTAATAACGTTATCCAATCAGAGACTATATATGGCGTAATTATGGCTGTTCGAAAATATCGGGATTGTTTAATACATCTATATATCTAAATGAGCTGTTCCAATATTCTTTGATATTGTTTAGAAAAGAGTGTATCTTGTGTAAATTTCTTTTTATTTTGTTCCTTTAATGAAATTTTCTTCATGAAAACTGAGATAATAAATATACATTTTTTTATTAAGTCCCAAGTGTATTTTGTACAAATAAGATGTACATATATATGTGTATTTTAACATGAATTTTGTCCCCTTGGCCCCAACCCCGCAAATTTTCCAAAGAGACAACCCTCTTTGGTCGTTCACCTCTTTGACCAACATCAACTTTTCCTTCACCGACCAATTCGGCTTCCTTTTTACAGTTTCCATGTTGAAAGCTAATTTTAGCAGACGCTATTTTTGTCCCGGAAGTTAGGGGGATTTCCAAGTTGGCCCCTTACGAACATAAGAATTATTCTCAAACTCAGTTGAGTTTTTCCTAAGTTTGTTTCGAGAAATGGAATTTTAGAAAAATCTCAACTGAGATATTCATTTGAATCTGAGCAAAAACTTAAGTACAGACTTAAGTTTTTTTTTTAGCAATCCAGGCCTGTATATCTAAAGAAGAAGAAGAAACACCTTGCAATTAAATAGGACGACTTGTTACAGTTGATAATGAGTAACAGTTTGTTAGAAGTGGTCGGTGATGGTGGCAAGGTATAGTACAATATTCTATTACACTATAATACACTGTCGGTTCACTTGTGGCAACCAAAACATCAATCTATCAGTATGACCACAGGCAAGTTACCTATATTATAATCCCACGACTATCTTCATACATGTACATTATAACCCCAGTGTTACAATAGTTACCTATTTATACTGGTTCAGTGTTTGTAAACTTGTTACATTATTATGCCTTAGGTAAAGCCTATTCATAAAAGTTTATTCATAAAAATACACGTCAATATTCGATATTGATGATCACTTTACAAGGCTCTGTAAAAGTCTTCATCTGACTTGTTTATGTCTTCAAACGTTGATTTTTCCAACAATGTCATAATATATAGTGTTCAATTAATCATTTCACTAACATGAAAAAATGATACTGGCTGATTTGGAGACAAAATGAGGAGACCGGTTAACCATGAATCTAGACCAAATTGACATGTTGTTTAATCTTTAGATAAATCATTGCTTAATGTGATGAAATTTCCGTTTTTCGTGTCATTGAATCAGTTTGCTATCACCGACTTCTCCCATCTATTGGTCGTAAACGGAAGGCGATGAAATATTTATTGAAATAATACACACCAATATGGCTGATACTACCTAAAAAAAAAGAAAAATCCAAAAAAATCGTTATTTTGATAATAAATTACTTATTTTTCTCAGATAAATGTAGGCGTTTGATTTAAAATTGTTAATTTACCGGTGCAACCTCCGTTTTCTATAGATAGATTAATACCTCTCCAGCTTGCTATGTACGAAATATCCATAAAGGGTTGTTCACTGTTTATACGGAATGTAGGAAAGGCACGACTCCTACGCCGAATGGTACACAAATCGGCCATGTTTCCTTCAAGAAAAGATTGACGATACCACAGGGATAATCAGAAACCGTTACTTTATATTGTTTTGTCCGTAAGCGTGTTCTAGTTATGGATATTGCTACAATAGTACTGAATTTAGTATGTTGCCGTTATCTTGACGATACCAACAATCGATCAATATTTTCTGGCCATAACCATTGAACAAAAGAATCACATTAATCAATCAATATGAAATAAAATGAGTCAATCTGTTGACGATGTAGTCATTCCGAGGGATGAAGCACATTATATAGAAATACCATAGTCAGATTAGGTCCACAATTAATTCCACAAATCGTAGAAACAAAGGTTTCATCGATACACATGTCCGTCCTTCTTCGATATACGACTTCTGATTACCACTTTTGTATCTTCAAACTTGTCTTACGGTTATAGATGTTTACCCCACAACGTACAGATATCAAATGTCGAGAACATATGTAAATTATAGGACAAACTGTCGTGATAAGAACAGAGCGATTGTTTTATTTTCTTCGGAAAGGGGTTGTCGTTCCTTTATTGAAGTCGTATAAGTTTTACTATCCATTTGCTTGGTTGCTGGTGGTGAACAAATTATATGAATTAATATCCACAGCAGGAATACTTATAGAATTGTGAAATAGGAGAAATCTGTGCATAGTACAATCAAGTTCTTTGTCTATGTGAATACCAATAAACCGTTTGATCTTCTACGTCAAAACCATACAATGCCACAGTGCATAGTTAGGCGTCGCTCGATTACACATTCAAGACTGATATTTCATTTGTCGAAAAATAATTTATATTTAGATAGTAGATTTCTAATATAGCCTTTTTTCAATTATCATGTGCAACTTCTGACATAATATTCAGCTAGCTGAAGTCGGCAATTATTTGGTAGATGTAATTCGTGTAATTATTAATTTGCCGGCTGTTCTGCCAGCGTTTCAAAATATAAGAAACACATAAAATCAGTAAATAGTATACATCTATTATAACCCGGTGGTACAGTGCATCCCTGGTTCCCTGGTCAACAACGGTGTTTGACAATTTATGACCTGCTTCGTATAATATGATATAACTAATACTAGACTTATTAGAAATTCGACATTATCGTGATGTAATTATTGGTAATTTGAGACTTAATCAGGCATATCTTATTTCAATTACAACAAAGACAAACATACAACATAGAACAGGAAATGACAATCACTTCATGGGTTATTTTTTAATTAAAATGATAATCCAGATTAATCACAATACACGGAAGTAAAAACCCAGAAAACACGACTTCGCCTGGTATTTTTATTTAACCTGTAAGCAGTCTTAAGTTTGGATTGATTACTTTCTTAACTTTAATGTCACTTATAATTGGACATGTCAATATAACAAATAGTATGCATAATAAATTCCTATTTACACTAAATGAATTATCAAAGTTACTGTCTCTGTCCAACGAAATGCTATATCGTTGAGAACCTCCATGTCACAAGGAAGGCAACATTCCGTACTGATTAAAAACAAATGTCACGCTCTTTAAAATATATATTTGAAACAGTGTAATGATTTTGTTTTGAGTAATGATATTTACACTAATTAATACAATAGATATAATAATTATTATTGCTCTTATTACAATAATATTTGTCACGTATTCTATTATAGCTACAATATTCATGTAATTTTTATAACAACAAAGTGTCAACAATTAAACATTCGCTTCAATAGCATTCAAGCAATACACCGGGAAAAAGATGGCATTGTGATGGATCCTATTGACGGAGGTGTTTTATTCTAGTTAAAGAAGAGTTTGAGATACTAAAGAACCTTTAGATCGAAGACGGTTTGGCTTAGTTTATGGTGCTTAACGCCACTTTCAACCATATTTCAATTATATCGTGGCGGTCAGCTTTATTGGTGGAGGAAACCGGAGGGACATTACTATGGCCAAAGCAAAAGAACAAACAGACAAACAAGAGAGAAGATGATGGACAGAATCGAAATGGTTACCTTGGTAACGTACCACCAAACATAACTTCTATCAAACTGTTGCTCTTTAGGAACTGAGACAAAGTCTCTTTACATACAAGAAGCGTGGCATTATACAAACACAAGAAACTCGTTACCGTTCTTCGTCACTACTGGAGAAGCTGAAAGAAATGTCCACTTTGAATGAATGATGTATCTATTTGGTGGCAGTACGGGCAACAACAAAAAAATATATGAATTACCTATATCGGTGGCTATTATCTCCTTTATGATATTGAAAACACATGACAGCGGTATATCATGGGTTTGAGCCTGGGTCTGATCAACCTACATGTAAAGACGCTAAATTTAGCAATCTCTGCTTCTTGGCATGAAGGAATCAGTACAAAGACTAGTTGGCTCGGAATTGGGATAATGTGTTTCCAGTGGAGCGATATGTCTACCGGTGGATTGTTGTTTCCAGTGGAGCGATATGTCTACCATTGGATTTTTGCTTCCAGTGGAGCGATATGTCTACCGGTGGATTGTTGTTTCCAGTGGAGCGATATGTCTACCAGTGGATTGTTGTTTCAGTGAGCTAGTATTACAAATATCCAACTATAGGTGTATTTGTCTAGCAGAACGAGTACATCAACACGTCTTATCGAAATGCAAGTTGATCTTGTGATGATTAAGATGAATAAAAATGCTTACTCACTCAAATTATGCAACAGACAACACTTGTCGAATATAAGAATATAATTTTATGTAGGCGGTATGTCTACGTTTGATCATTATTATTAAGCTATAGAAGTATTATTACTTTTTTTTAATATAAATTTTTAGCCACAAACATACATTCAAAATGTGCCAAAGGTAACAAATGAGGGTCTACAAGAAACATACATTCAATATGTGTCCAAGGTAACAAAAGAGGGTCTACCAGAAACATGCATTCAATAAGTGTCGAGAGTAACAAATGAGAGTCTACCACAAACATAAATTATATTCAATATTTGTCGAAAGTAACAAATGAGATTATAACCCCAACATACTTTCAAAATGTGTCGAAAGTAAACAATGAGGGTCTACCACAAACATACATTCAAAATGTGTCGAAAGTAACAAATGAGGGTCTACCACAAATATACATTCAAAATGTGTCGAAAGTAACAAATGATGGTCTACCACGAACATACATTCAATATGTGTCGCAAGTAAACAATGAGGGTCTACCACAAACATACATTCAAAATGTGTCGAAAGTAACAAATGATGGTCTACCACAAACATACATTCAATATGTGTCTAAAATAACAAATGAGGGTCTACCACAAACATACATTCAAAATGTGTCGAAAGTAACAAATGATGGTCTACCACAAACATACATTCAATATGTGTCTAAAATAACACAAACATACATTCAATATGTGTCTAAAATAACACAAACATACATTCAAAATGTGCCTAAAATAACACAAACATACATTCCAAATATGTCGACAGTAAACAATGAGGGCGAGAGGGTATACCACAATCATACATTCAAAATGTGGTGAGAGGGTATACCACAATCATACATTCAAAATGTGGTGAGAGGGTATACCACAATCATACATTCAAAATGTGTCGAACGTAACACACTTTGATTCTTCTCAAAGTATGATATTGAAGAGGTTTCTCGTTTGCCGATTCGGACTGACGTTTGAAAGACAAAAGCGCACAATATGTGCGAGCACATCAAAGCTTACAATCTGTTTTAAAAATATATTGATATATTGTTCCGACAGTGTGGTATTTTTAAAATTTTATTGATAGGATTAGTCCAATTAAAATAGATCTTGAAATGAACGTTATTCTGCACACGTACGAATTTTAGCTGTTCCTATCATTAGCACGACATTAACTGTTATTAGATCAACCTCTCAGTATACTATATTAACCTCTCTGTATAATATATTAACCTCTCTGTATGATATATTAACCTCTTTGTATAATATATTAACCTCTCTGTATAC
>MJUT01015534.1:62699-84955 GCA_002080005.1 Gigantidas platifrons | reverse complement strand
AGTATAAAAAGGGATGTAACTCTGGTAAGATTTGTCGAAAAATGATCGATATCGAACTTGACCTAGATATTCATGAGATACACTTACATACCAAACCTAGTTTCAATCTGACTATTTGTTCCCAAGTTATCATCTGGAAACCAAATCTTTAGCAATTTTGAGGTATAAAAAGGGGCACAACTCTAGTAAAAATTGTCGAAAAATTGTCATTATCGAACTTGACCTAGATATTCATAAGATACACTTACATGCCACACCTAGCGCTCAATCTGAATTTTCATTCACAAGTTATCATCTGTAAACCAATTCGGGCCACACGGACGAAGTATAAAAAGGGATGTAACTCTGGTAAGTTTTGTCGAAAAATGATCGATATCGAACTTGACCTAGATATTCATGAGATACACTTACATACCAAACCTAGTTTCAATCTGACTATTTGTTCCCACGTTATCATCTGGAAACCAAATCTTTAGCAATTTTGAGGTATAAAAAGGGGCACAACTCTAGTAAAAATTGTCGAAAAATTGTCATTATCGAACTTGACCTAGATATTCATAAGATACACTTACATGCCACACCTAGCGCTCAATCTGAATTTTCATTCACAAGTTATCATCTGGAAACCAATTCGGGCCACACGGACGAAGTATAAAAAGGGATGTAACTCTGGTAAGTTTTGTCGAAAAATGATCGCTATCGAACTTGACCTAGATATTCATAAGATACACTTACATGCCACACCTAGCGCTCAATCTGAACGGACGAAGTATAAAAAGGGATGTAACTCTGGTAAGTTTTGTCGAAAAATGATCGCTATCGAACTTGACTTAGATATTCATGAGATACACTTACATACCAAACCTAGTTTCAATCTGACTATTTGTTCCCACGTTATCATCTGGAAACCAAATATTTAGCAATTTTGAGGTATAAAAAGGGGCACAACTCTAGTAAAAATTGTCGAAAAATTGTCATTATCGAACTTGACCTAGATATTGATAAGATACACTTACATACCAAACCTAGCTTCAATCTGACTTTTCATTCACAAGTTATCATCAGGAAACCAAACACACGGACGACACCCATTTCTATACTCCCCTTCGACGAAGCGTCGGGGGACAATTAAATTAATTAAAACATCTTTAATGAACACCGACTGTTAAAATAATGATTGAATAAAATCATAATCATTTGTTTTTATTGTTAAAAAGAAAAACCCATTTCTAAACGTTTCGGCCTAAATAATTTGATTTAAAATTAAAATTAAAACATCTTTTATGAACATTGATCGTCAAAATTGTGAATACATATTAATTATGATGAGACAGCTATATATAGTTAGGCCAATTTGGCACCTCTCATAATGAAAACTTATAATTTCAAGGATGGTGTATACTTTTTTATCATCTAAAGCATAATTACAATTATAATTGTTCCTGTTATTTCAACATTATATTTATTCTAATGTTTTAAAAGTATTTTATCTTTAATAAATAATAAACGATCTACTAACTGGAAAGCAAATAGTGTGTATTCAAATTCCCATTTTATTAATCCGGTCACTTTGAATTTTACACCTGTATAATTTTACCATCAGGCTAGAAAGCACTCAAGCGGACATCTACATGCGGAGATAAAAAAAAAACGTTTATCAACATGCCGAATAATGATTATACGGTCAAATAGAATCTAGAAATCAATACACAAGTTACACGTTGTCAAAATTATATTTTTCAGCACATTAGCAGTAAAACAAAATGAATATAATTGTAAAAGGGATCCTATATATAGCGAATATAGGTGACTGTTGTAAAAAGCCTTTCTGTTGTAAATATAAACGGCTGAAACACAATATAGGGCTCATATTCAAAAGTAGTGTGTTATGTGCAATATTAACCTACTTCCATTAAATTTAAAGGTATCACTTTAATATCATGTTTTGGATGGTGAAACACCGAAGCTGCATACAAAATTTCAAGAAGATATCTCTCATAGTTTTTGAGTAACAAGCAAAAGGGTACCGAAAATTTTGCACAAATAAGGCGTTATGTTGTTGCACTTGAAATTTGTTTATTTTTACACCACAATTTACTTTTCAAAATAGGAAAAGAACAAAACTATTTTAATATAAATCTTTAGAAAAATTAACGAGGATTAATTTGATACCAAATTCATGAAAATCGGACATCAATTGGAGAAATTATCAGGCTTTATCCAAAAGGTATGTTTCTATCAGAAATCTGTAGGGTCCGTAACCAGTAAAAAAATCTTCTAGAAAACACGGTCAAAAGATTGATATTTTGATGTTTGAAGATGTAAAATACACAGAGTAGTTATAATCAGTCAAAATATGAACAATTGTAGACAGAATAAAAACTGCAGAACAGAAAATATGGTTACGGACACTACAAAAACCATGTAACTATATTTAAGGGTGCAATTATAATCTTGTGTGAATAAATGTTAATTAAAAAGAGAAATAACAAGTAATTCTGAGTAATCTTAACATCATACCAACTTCAGACATTATAGATCATAGAAAACATGTTGTTTTTAAGAATAACAGTACTTGAATGTTCAGCTCTGCTGCAACACTACATTGCCCTTTATTGTGTTTTACCCGAAAGGAAATGAAACATTTGTTCACTTAAAATAGTTGTTTGTCAAATAGGTACGTATATATTCAATTCAGTATTTAATTTTCCAATGGTTATTAGATTTAAATTACAGTCCTCTGAGCGCTTTACATGAAGCGAATTTAACATCAGCGACCCTTTAAATTTCAATCCCACAATGCATTATCGGGCGATAACGTCACGACCCGATGGAAAAAGTAGAAATTAAAATTACAAATTTGCGATTTGCTTCGTTATTTGTGGGAATTTCGCGGAATTTTTTCAGTTTACAATCGTATGTTTATTCACCGTAACACAACAAGGGACGTAACCACCACACTTATAGCTTTGCGAAAGTAGTTCTGGCGGGAAAAAACTGATATTTCACATGTTAAATACCGGAATTTATTTCACGGATAAATCCCCATAATTCACACCTATCTATATAATAAAAGTAATTATATATTGTGGCAGTATCTGAAAAAAAAAACCATGGGATTTGACCTGGATTAAAATCATAAATGGTAGCTGGGGGATTAAATTGTAAAAGAATAGTCGATTTTGGTGGATGCATAACTGATGAAAGAAAAATATTTACATACAATTCAGTACATCAATGGCAAAGAAAAAAAACCCACAAACATAATAACTATTAATCTGAGATAAATATATATACAGTGCGGGAAACCATTTTTTAAAGTTACTCGCCAATCTGGCTAGTAACTATTGAAATCTACTCTCCAAAATTAAATTTCACTAGCCAACTATGGGGAGATATCCCTCATTTGAACACGTCATATTTTCCATGTCACTAGGTGTCCAATTTTCCTCATATGTTCAGCACATAGGAAACACCACATTCACTTGTTCTCATCATGCATCTACTACTTTCTCCTATTTTCCATTTAGGGATAAATTTTCTCACTGTCTTTGGGTTAACATCTTTTTCAGGTGAAGGTTTTCCTTAAAATTACTTTAAACAAATTTCATGTTGGATTTAGTTTCATTCCTAATTCAAATTTGCCGTTAAGATCAACATTTAGAACTTTTAGGATACAAAAATATATTAACAAAATAAGCATACCATTTCCGATCAAAGATGTACGATTATTTCAGTAAATAATTACCAACTTCAGCTAAATTTTGGCTACGACATGGTAACATGTTCAAAATAACAAAACATCTGTTTTTAATGGTATTTCATAGGTATCTCATTCATGATTTCTAATCAGAAACAATAAGAAAATAACAACCAAGATGGGAGAAGGGCACAAGTTTTTAGTGTTTCCATAAAAACAGTGATGGCGACTGCAACAACTAGAGGCTCTTAGAAGCCTGTAATCGCTCACCTGGCTCGAAGTTGGCCAATCAGTTTCAGAGGAGATAATTTTTATGTGATTTTTTGCCAAATTTTCTATCTTTAGTAACGGCGGACATCTTGGCTGGCAGCCGGGTCGTTGGACAGAATTCTGAAAGGGGATCACCTAAAGACCATTCCACCATAGTTTGGGTCCAATTGGCCCAGCAGTTTCAGAGGAGATAATTTTGAAGTGATTTTTTGCTGAATTTTCTATTCTTAGTAACAGTAGCCATATTGGTTGGAAGCCGGGGTCGTCGGACACAATTCTGAAAGATGACCACCTAAAGACCATTCCACCATAGCTTGGCCCCATAGTTTCAGAGGAGATAATTCTTAAGTGATGTCTTGCCAAATTTGATATTTTTAGTAACGGTTGCTATCTTGATTGGCGGCTGGGGTCGTCGGACACAAATCTCAAAGAGGACCATCTGAAGACCATTCCACCATAGTTTGGGCCCAATTGGCCCAGCAGTTTCAGAGAAGATAATTTTTAAGTGATTTTTTGCCGAATTTTGTATTTTTAGTAATGGCAGCCATCTTGGTTGGTGGCCGGGATCGTCAGACATAATTCTGAAAGGGGATCACCTAAAGACCATTCCACCATAGCTTGGGCCCAACTGGCCAAGCAGTTTCAGAGGAGATAATTTTTAAGTGATTTGTTTGCCAAATTTTCTATTTTTAGTAACGGCGGCTATCTTGATTGGCGGCTGGGGTCGTCGAACATAATTCTCAAAGAGGACCATCTGAAGACCATTCCACCATAGTTTGGGCCCAATTGGCCCAGCCGTTTCAGAGAAGATAATTTTGAAGTGATTTTTTGCTGAATTTCCTATTTTTAGTAACGGTGGCCATCTTGGTTGGCGGCCAGGGTCGTCGGACACAATTCTGAAAGATGACCACCTAAAGACCATTTCACCATAGTGTGCGCCCAACTGGCCCAGCAGTTTCAGAGGAGATAATTTTTAAGTGATTTTTTTGCTAAATTTTCTATTTTTAGTAACGGCAGCTATCTTGATTGTCGGCCGGGTCGTCGAACACAATTCTCAAAGAGGACCATCTGAAGACCATTCCACCATAGTTTGGGCCCAGTTGGCCCAGCAGTTTCAGAGAAGATAATTTTCAAGTGATTTTTTGCTGAATTTTCTATTTTTAGTAACGGCAACCATCTTGGTAGGCGGGGAATTGTCGGACACAATTCTGAAAGGGGACCACCCAAGGACCATTCCACCAAAGTTTGGTTCAAATTGGCCCAGTGGTTTTAGAGGTTGGCGGCAGGGGTCATCGGACACAATTCTCAAAGAGGACCATCTGAAGACCATTCCACCATAGTTTGGGCCCAATTGGCCCAACAGTTTCAGAGAAGATCATTTGTAAGTGATTTTTTGCCGTATTTTCTATTTTTAGTAATGGCAGCCATCTTGGTTGGTGGTCGGGGTCGTTGGACAGAATTCTGAAAGGGGATGACCTAAAGACCATTCCACCATAGCTTGGGCCCAATTGGCCCAGCAGTTTCAGAGGAGATAATTTTTAAGTGAATTTTTTGCTAAATTTTCTATTTTTAGTAGCGGTGGCCATCTTGGTTGGCATTCACGGTCGTCGGACAGAATTCTGAAAGAGGACCATCTGAAGACCATTCCACCATAGTTTGGGCCCAATTGGCCCAGCAGTTTCAGAGAAGATAATTTTTAAGTGATTTTTTGCCGAATTTTCTATTTTTAGTAATGGCAGCCATCTTGGTTGGTGGCCGGGGTCGTCAGACATAATTCTGAAAGGGGATCACCTAAAGACCATTCCACCATAGTTTGGGCCCAATTGGCCCAGCCATTTCAGAGGAGATAATTTTTAAGTGATTTGTTGCTGAATTTCCTATTTTTAGTAACGATGGCCATCTTGGTTGGCGGCCAGGGTCGTCGGACACAATTCTGAAAGATGATCACCTAAAGACCATTCCACCATTTTTTGCGCCCAACTGGCCCAGTAGTTTCAGAGGAGATAATTTTTAAGTGATTTTTTTGCCAAATTTTCTATTTTTAGTAATGGCGGCTCAAAGAGGACCATCTGAAGACCATTCCACCATAGTTTGGGCTCAATTGGCCCAGCAGTTTCAGAGAAGATGATTTTTAAGTGATTTTTTGCTGAATTTTCTATTTTTAGTAACGGCAGCCATCTTGGTGAGGCAGGGGGTATTGTCGGACACAATTCTGAAAGGGGACCACCCAAGGACCATTCCACCAAAGTTTGGTTCAAATTGGCACAGTGGTTTTAGAGGAGTTGATTAAAATGCAAAAAGCTAATGACAGACGGACACCCAGTGATAGCAATAGCTCACTTGACCCATTGGGTCAGGTGAGCTAAAAAAAAATGAATGACAATGCTAATGCTCACTTATGATACCCCCGCATATATGTTCAATGTGTATAAAAACTAATTAAGTTGGCAAACAGGAAGTAGGAATCTGACGGATCCAAAGACGCTTCCCACAATAAGGCATACCTATATGAAGCTTGTGACCAAATATCAGATTTCTGCCATCAATAGTTGCTGAGAAAAATGCGACGAAAAATATCTTGGACGGACAACGGTAAAACAGTATACCCCCACTTCGGTGGATCGTGGGTATAATAAAAACTTATGTTTCGGTACTATTTTATCGGAACATGTAAGTGAATCACGCTCAATCAATTTCAACCTATTTATTTTGTTTCATCAACTGGCGAGCAGTAAATTATCGTATTTCGCCCAGACATACCAACCAATCATTTTACACTCACATTTGGCAAGCGGTGGTTTCCCACACTGTATATAGCGAAGTTTTTTTAGTTTAATTTATATCATGGTCAGAGGCATTAAGTAGGTTCCTGTTGTCATCATGGTTCTGTATGAGCATTCGTCTGCTACTTTCGCTAAGTTTTGCGTAGACACGACCGTCCATCGTCCAGTAGGTATTGATGTTTTGTTTGTACTTTAGATCAGCAAGAGCTTTTACTAGGTTAGTCCTGGTTTTTGTCAAGTTTTCTGTGATGAAGATTTTGTCGGCATTATTCCTAAGATTTCTTTTTCACGACATATGTATGATATGAATCTAACAATTACTTGCGATTCACCATTTCGAACTTTACCAATAACATGCGTCCGGCTAATGTCATTGGTGCTGATGTCTAACTTAAGTCTATTGTTACAGATATTTACTATGATGTCATCTGTGTTAACTGGGTGAATGATATGATCTCTATCATCTACGGGTACATCAATGTTATGGAATCTGAGACTGGTCCTCCTGGAATATTGTTTCTAATGTTCTAGATAGACTTCTAAATTGTTGACAATGCCATATAAAGAGTCTATTTCCTTTTTTTCTGCTTTAATGAGGACTTTTAAGTGTTGTTCTTCTTGTATACGTTGGACTACAAGGTGTGCCAGCTTAGAAATCATTTCTTTCTGTTCGTCGATTCTTTTTTGTTGTTCTTTTAGTGTTTGTTTTAGTGGTATAATATGTTCGTCCATCAATACCTTGATACTTGCTTCAATAGAGCTGTTAATAGAATCAGTTATTGACTCACTGATTTTGTCAGACAAAATGGGGATAATATTACCCAGAACTTCTGGACTAGTTAGTGCCTCAATAACTTGTACAGTGATAGTTTTTTCTTCTTCACTGGAGTTTTTTTTAGTACTGACTGATGCACTATGGTCCTTTTCACCCACTGATGTGCTACAAATCTTTGCTTGTCGTGCTTGTTGTTTTGAAGTTGCTGGCAGATCTTCCAGGTTTTCAGGTGCTGGTCTTTTATTAGGTCTGCCAGGTGTTTCTAGTGTATTTTCAGATGGTAATTCAGATTGTTTATGGTCTATTAATACTTCGACGTTTGAGTTGTTAACCTTTGAAGGGGGCTGCCATCTTTGTTTATAGTTTACAAACCGGTTCGCTAATTACAGGTAATGTTAGTTTAATTAAGTACAGATTTTAATTTAAATTCTCAGTAAACATTCAATTGACAAATAACATATGAAATTATTTTGAAGCTTTTGGAGATTTAGAAATTAATTCTTCCAGTTTTATTTCCCATTTTTTAGACAGCTCTATTACTCGACCATTACATCTTGTGCATGCTCATATTTCATGTTATTTAGTATTCAACCCTTATAAAACACATTTTTAATCAGTATTTACCCCTGATGAAATGCATGTTATTCAGTATTTACCCCTGATGAAACACATGTTAATCAGTATTTACCCCTGATAAAATGCATTTTAACCAGTCTTTACCCCTGATGAAACACATTATAATCAGTATTTACCCTTGATGAAAAACATGTCAATCATTATTTACCCCTGATGAAACACATTTTAATCAGTTTTTACTTTTGATGAAACACGTGTTAATCAGTATTATCCCTGATGGAATACATGTTAATCAGTATTTACCCCTGATGAAAAACATGTTAATTAGTATTTACCCCTGATAAAACACCTGTTAATCAGAATTTATCCCTGATAAAACATGTTAATCAGTATTTACCCCTTATGAAACACATGTTAATCAGTATTTACCCCCGATGAAATGCATGGTAATCAGTAATTACCCCTGATGAAATGCATGTTAATAAGTTTTCACACCTGATGAAACACATGTTAATCAATAATTACCCCTAATGAAACACATGTTAATCAGTATTTACCCCTGATGAAAAACATGTTTATCTGTAATTACCTCTGATGAAACACATGTTTAATTAGTAATTACCCCTGATGAAAGGCATGCTATTCAGTATCTACCCCTAATGAAACACTTGTTAATCAATAATTACCCTTGATGAAACACATGTTAATCAGTATTTACACTGGACAAAATACAAGTTAATTTCAGTATTTACCCCTGATGAAACACATGTTATTCAGTATTTACCCTTGATGAAACACATGTTAATCAGTAATTACCCTTGATGAAACACATGTTAATCAGTATTTACCCCTGCTGAAACACATTATAATAAGTTTTTTACCCCTAATGAAACACATGTTAATCAGTATTTACACCTGATGAAACACATGTTAATCAGTAATTACCGTTGATGAAACACGTGTTAATCAGTATTTACCCCTGATGAAACACATTATAATCAGTGTTTACCCCTGATGAAACACATGTTAATCAGTAATTACCTTTGATGAAACAAGTTTTTATCCGCGATGAAAGACATTTTTAATCAGTAATTATCCTTGACGAAAGACATGTTATTCAATATTTACCCCTGATGAAAGACATTTTAATCAGTATTTACCCCTGATGAAATGCATGTTATTCAGTATTTACCCCTGATGAAACACATGTTAATCAGTATTTACCCCTGATGAAATGCATTTTAATCAGTATTTACCCCTGATGAAAAACATTATAATCAGTATTTACCCCTGATGAAACACATTATAATCAGTATTTACCCTTGATCAAACACATGTTAATCAGTTTTTACCCCCGATGAAACACATGTTAATAAGTATTTACCCCTAATGAAACACATGTTATTCAGTATTTACCCCTGATGAAACACATGTTATTCAGTATTTACCTCTGATGAAACACATTATAATCAGTATTTACTCTTGATCAAACACATGTTAATAAGTATTTACCCCTAATGAAACACATGTTAATAAGTATTTACCCCTAATGAAACACATGTTATTCAGTATTTACTCCTGATGAAACACGTGTTAATAAATATTTACCCCTGATGAAACACATATTAATCAGTATTTACCCTTGATGAAACACATTTTAATCAGTATTTACCCTTGATGAAACACATTTTAATCAGTATTTACTCCTGATGAAACACATTTTAATCAGTATTTACCCCTGGTGAAACACATTTTAATCAGTTTTTACACTGAAATTCAGCAAAGGGGATCATATTGGAACATAAAATAGACGTCAATTGCATCACAAACAAACATTAACCAACCAAATTTATTTGAAAGAACAGGTTTCCAACTATCATTTTACAAAATATCAACAACACCAAATGAAAATTGTAAAAGTTGCACTTATTCAAAAACATGCTAACAAAAGTACAAAAAATAATTCAAATACATACGTTACTTTTTGACTGGGCCAACTGATATAATCTTATTTGTTTTCACTGTGACGTAAATTGTTGGATGTTTGTTTTATTGCCAGCCCGAGTATATTAGAATCATAAAAAGGCATGATGAAGGTAACATCGAAAAATTCGAATCTTATACAGCTTTCTCAAAAAAATATTGAAAACAAGTGAATTAATAAACGTGTTCAAAACAGTTTCCTTACACTTTGATCATGTCAAAAAACAAGCATACCAGTAATGTATCGCATTAAATCGTTAATACATTTTACAACACATGTCGATACCGAAATTAGAATAATAGAGATTTCAAAATTGTTAGTTTTGTCACTTGAATTTTAAATTTCTGAAAGCATATGCAAAAGTAACGTATGTATCTTTCATCCCGACTAGAAAAGAATATATTGAGATTCCATTTAAACTTAGCAATATCATCAAATTGAAGGTATTTACAGAAGTTTTGACAAACAAAAAAGATACAACAGTATTCCAGATTTTAAAGTCCGTAACCTATGTATCGTTTATCACTGTTTGACATTATTGACCAGTACTCTACAGAAATCATTAATAAAATGATTTAAATATATCAGAATCAAACTGTTGAGTTCAAATTCAAACGTAACACTGAACTCAACTTATGCAGACTGGAATATAATGTTTCCAATGTTGTGGTAACGTATGTATAATATATTTCATATATTTGCTAAGAATTGTGCATATTTCTCCTTAATTGTGTCCTTTTCATCTGAATTTACTTTGTAAAGCCGTGCAGATTTTCCTGAAGGTACTAAAGATTTTACTTTGCACAAAATATGAGCTTGATCAACCCATAATAGATCGGGTGTCGTTGGCCATCTAAACATGTGCTTAGCATTTGTAAAGAAATTGACCTCACAATCATTTTCTTCTTTGTCGATTTCCTCAATCTTTCCTAGGAACCATTTAGCGTCATAGAGAACCGCAACGAAATCTGCCACTTTAACCTTCTGTTCCGGGTTAGTATCTTCAATTCTCTCGGTTTCTGTAGCTTCGGGTTCCTCCTGTTCCATTTGATGGTCATGTATGAGCAAACCTATGCCACTCCATATGAAATTTTGTGTTCTCCAGCTGTCGCAGTAAGCACCTCCAATACAGATGTTACAGTAACACGACGTATTACTGGTAATTAATTTGCTGGAGTCGTCTGTTGCACCAACAGCGTGAAGTTTCATTGTTTGATTTAAAGGCTTAGCTTTAATACTTTTCAATTCTGTGTGCTTAGCCTTTGTTTGTTCGCTTGAAACATAGATGAATTGAATACCGGTCATATTTGATTTAATGGCCCGTGAGAAAAACTCTCTAGCGTCCTGTATTACTGCATGACCTTGACGTACTGCTTGATCAGCAAGACGTTTGGTTGTACCTCCTAACCCATCACAAGGTCCTTTCCCATGAACGACCTCAAAATAGTTCCATCTACAAGAAAGGCCATAAAAGGCTGCATGATTTACGACAAGATAGAAAATGAAACGGTTGCGATATTGGCTTGATGGGGAGTCGGTCCAATAGTGAATGACTGTAAATTGGTTGTTTATGGCTTTAAGTGCAGGTACTAGTTTGTCAATGAAAGCCATCACTGTTCCAGAGGAATGAGAGATTTCGTCACTAACGAATACAAGACTCTTATGACAGAGTTCACCGTTTTTTCTATTATACACAACTACAGGATGGTTTGTCACCAATGTTTGGTTCCAATATGCAGTTTGTATCTCATCTAATGATCTACACGAATAGTTTTCTGTGAAGTCCATCTGGACAATGACTTCATTTTCTTGTATGTTTTCTTTTAACTTCTTTATCTGACTATATTGCTCTCTGACTCTGTCCACGTGTTCAGTAAAGGCTTTTGTTTGCATTTTCATGTCTTCCTTAAATTGTGTCGATCACTCTCCACTTCTACTATTTTCATTTTTGTCCTTCCGTTCTCAAGTTCGACCTTCTTCCATACCTTCTACGGAACCTTTCTGGTAAGCTAGACAGAAGAGTATCTATGTCGTCAATATGTAAAATCAGGTTCTCTGGATTTTCACTAATTTTAACGCCACATTTTCTAACTGCTTGAACTCGGAGAGCCATGTTTTAATGATGTATACATTGACAGGTATTTCTTGAAATGAATGCTGCCAAAAGGACATGCTTAGGCCTCAGTCGACCAAATGTTGTCAGCGATACATATATAGTCGGATTCTCAGAACTATACTTATTATGGCGATTTCGTAGGTAGTCAGTGAGTACGCGGGTCTGGATTTTCTCCACTGTACCAATTTTCTTAGCATCGGCTTTTCCTGGTTGAAATCGACTGTTGTTATCGCGGGTGTAAAATACACAGACTGAACTGGCAATGCACCGTGTTAGGCATTTCCTTTTTTCAACTTGATTTATGAAGTCTCCAGTTTTTACATTATATAATGACCGTCGGCTCAATCCGGTGTTGAGGCTCAAACTGTTCAAACACCGATACTTCTTTGTTATTCCACCCGATACAATTTTGTGCAGTACTTGTCGTTTCTTTGCTGACTGTAATTTTCTTGTGGATTTCAGTTGCGATAACAGTGAGTTCGACAATAAAAGCTTTCTTCTAACCTTTTTATATTTGGTGTCAACTTTAGCTGTTCAATTTCTATGTCCGTTTGTTTCCTCGGTGTCAATTCGGATGGTCCGGCTGTTTTGGTTTGTTCGATCTTTTTTGTCAATCGTTCTATTTTCTTATCTTTTGTCTTATGTCTTTTTCTCAAGGTTTCTATCTCTTCTTTCAAATTTCCAATGTTTTTATGGGCGTGAGATAATGCTCTCGTTCTAGTTTTCTTCAACCCTTTGGCTTTTGGAGCACTACTGCGAGATGTACTAGGTAATCTTACTATCAGGCGATGTGCATTTTCGTCAGATTCGTCCAACCCTCCACTATCATATCCACTGGTTGTTTCATTTCGATTATTATTATTTTCTTCCCTTTGGCGTTTTCTAAGCCTACAAAGCCTGTTCCTTAACTTGTTCTTCTGATTTTGCTCTCCTCTCTTCTTTTTACTTAGCTTATCTGCTGAGAGATAATATTGCCACTGTCGTTCTCTTTCCTTTTGAAGAAATTGTGATCGTTTTAATTTCTGCCGTTCTCGATAATTCTTCTGAATTTCTTTTCTCGATTTGGCCATTCTGAAAATATATAAGGAAGGTATCGATACATATGTTACCAAATGTTTACAAGTATCATGGTCATGCAAATGTTCTTTAAAGCAAGACGTTGTTTAAAATGTATGGATTATATAAACTGATCAATTATCTATTGAAAATGAAAAGCAGTCAATCGTGTGGATCAATGTACTTTTCGTGTTGTCGCAATTGCACTGATATGAGATATTGATACATACGTAACGCCATGTAACGTATGTATCCGTTCATTGCAACAGCGCTGTACTGTAGAAAATGTAAACAAACGTCTCAAGGACTCCATCTATAGACGCTTTAGTATACGTATAATTTGTTGAATGTCAAAAACACTACAAACATTTATCCAAAACACATACTTTATAAGACTTTTGTACTTACCTAAATTGGTGCCAAATCCCAAATGGAAAAGTTGTTAGAACTTCGTGTAAGGCAGTCTAAGACAACGTGAAATACATTGAATGCCGGAATGACGTCACAATCTCTTCTGAAATAACTAATAACCAACGCTTTGAACAGATTTCACAGAGCACAATAACGTATGTACTGGTAACGTATGTATTTTTATTATATAGATAGGTGTGAATTATGGGGATTTATCCGTGAAATAAATTCCGGTATTTCACATGTGAAATATCAGTTTTTTCCCGCCGGAACTACTTTTGCAAAACTATAAGTGTGGTGGTTACGTCCCTTGTTGTGCAACGGTGAATACACATACGATTGTAAGCTGAACAAATTCCGCGAAATGTTATTGATGACTTTGCCACATAGCCAAGATGACGTCATATGAAGACTTGCAGTTTGAAACGTAAAGATTAGACGCTATTTGGCTTCGTATACGCTTCAATTGTGATTTAATTTAACTAAAATAAGCTTTCAAGGTAAACATTTTAATTATTTTTGGACATTGTTGTAAATATGAAAAATAGGATTTCACATTTTCAAGATGGCAGATCCTTCCAACTGAACCCTCTAGTATCATTGCTTGTAGATTCACACGCGTGCAATCAAATATACAAACAAACAAAATAATAAATAAGAAATTTTGAAAGTCTATATAATAAACAGTATAACTAAATCATACATTTTGAATATCAAAATAAGACCACTCGTGACCGAATACGCATTAACGATTAAACTCGTGGACAGAACAAGTTCCGCCCACTCGTTTAATCCTTATGCGTACTTCGGTCACTCGTGATCTTATTTTGATATTCAAAATCTACGATTAGTTATACTATATTTACACATCATTCTAGTAATAGTTACTAAGTATCAATTGTTCATAAATGAAGTTTTTCGGATATCTCAACAACCATAGGCTGCTTAAAACACTTACTTCAGGTTTCGATAACATGAAGAGAACGATTTAAACACCTGCAACGTAGGTATCATATATTTTATAACCATGCTGATATCCTTTTTAAATGACGTGATAACGACAGAAAGTCAGAAACATTGTGAGAAAAATGCCTTTAAGTTTGAGTACTAAATAAGACAATTGTTTTTGGGTTTAATAAATCTGACACAGACCTAAATATTTTGTTTAAACAATTGCGGGACATATAGAGTTCCGTATGTATCCAACGACTAGAGACATGATTTCTAAAATCTGCCATCGAGTTAAATACTGCTGCTAGTTCTTATATGTCTATTCAAATGAAGCATTCCAATAGGTGATGCAGGTTTTATGGCATAAAAATTACAGATTAATGGTCGTTTTCGAATCATAGTCTGAATCATTGTTCATGCCAGCATTGGCGACAGTAATGTATGTATTGTTTTGGTATGTTTGATGTTACTTGGAAACAATTTCATTCGAGTGCAGATTAATTGTCTATTATGGGAGACCAGAGGTACATGTTTGCTAAATAAAAAATACACAAGGTTTATGAAATAGTGGTTGCTATATGCTACATTTTAATATGGCGACACCTGTTTGTGCCTGATTAGTGAATATTAGTGTTTAGTCCTGATGAAACACATTCTAATCAGTATTTACACCTGATGAAACACATGTTAATTAGTATTTACCCTTGATGAAACACATTTTAATCAGTATTTACCCCTGATGTTCTTAGGAACTGGATTACGTTGTTCTTGTTCTAACTCTATCAATTTCTTTTTTGTTTCTGCTAACTCTTTACTTTGTTCTTGTTCTAACTCTATCACTTTCTTCTTCGTTTCTGCTAACTCTTTACTTTGTTCTTGTTCTAACTCTATCAATTTCTTCTTCGTTTCTGCTAACTCTTTACTTTTTTCTTGTTCTAACTGTTCTAACTCTATCACTTTCTTCTTCGTTTCTGCTAACTCTTTACTTTGTTCTTGTTCTAACTTTATTAATTTCTTGTTCATTTTTGCCAACTCTTCTTCAACTAATGCTAATCTTTTTTCAGCATTTATACATTTAAGACCATCGTCTCTTTGTTTTGCACTCAAATTTCTTCCATACCAATCATCACATTCTACTTTGAAGGAATTTCCACCAAGACTTAGAATAGCCTAAAATATATATTTTTGAAATTTATTTCTTGTAAAATGATGAATCGAATAATCAGACATTCATGCAATATAACTTTCATCTGATCTGATAAAGGCTATGTTAGGAGAAGTATGATACGACCACAGCAAGTCAACAAGGGCTATGTTAGGAGAAGTATGATACGACTGCAGCAAGTCAACAAGGGCTATGTTGGGAGCAGTATGATAAGACCACAGCAAGTCAACAAGGGCTATGTTAGGAGCAGTATGATACGACCACAGCAAGTCAACAAGGGCTATGTTAGGAGAAGTATGATACGACTGCAGCAAGTCAACAAGGGCTATGTTGGGAGCAGTATGATACGACCGCAGCAAGTCAACAAGGGCTATGTTGGGAGCAGTATGATACGACTGCAGCAAGTCAACAAGGGCTTTTTCCAGCATCAGTTTTAATGTAATCAAGTTTAACTCAAACATCATGACTGATAGAAGACATCTAGAATACTACCTGAAGAATTTTTAAATTTCATTTGCACAGGAGCTCCCATACTATCATTCCTCCTACAAAGTAACAATTCTTTGTGTCTCCTAGTTTCAGAGGAGAAGATTTTTTACATTTTAGCAAATCAGAAACAAGCGCTGGTACTAAACAAAGACTCGTAAAGAAGGGTAAAGACTGGAGAAGAGATGTCTTTAAAAATCGATTTATATAAAGAAATAAAGATTGAAAATAATTAAATATGACTTATTATTGGTTTTTAGATGTAAAAAAAATCATATTATATCACAAAATATTAAATTCCGTCACAAAATATAAAATTTCCTCGTTCCAGTAGGGGCAGCGTCCAGTAGTAATGGCGTCCATTAAAGTCTGGTGTGTATTTAGCGTATTTATACAGTTCATAGTATTCAAATTACAATGTACAAATGTTAATAAGTTAATTTCAACCATATTTTTATATTTATAATGTTTTTGGGGATTACTTTATTATGTATAATAACATTTATTTAACTGTAAAATTCACCCCTTTTTTCCCTTTTTTCTTGTTTAAATCAATGATCAACAATATTCCAGAATCAAACAAATGAATAAATATAACATAGCATCTTTCCTTTACATTGTCAAGATTGTATATTTGTAAACTATTGACCTGAGTAACATTGCTAAACCATGCAGATTCAGTGTGTTTTAAATCGGTCATCCAATCAGGACGCTCATTATTGTCCAAGATAAAAATACATGGCTAAAATTAGCTGTGAGTATTTCTAAAACTTCAATTCATAAATTTATATATAGAATAGAAATCGGAGATATTTCGTCATAAAACTTCACACATGGTTTTGTCTATCATATTTCTTGAAGACAAACATAAACTTATATTGCATTTATCAATATTTTATGAGTACCAACAGTTTTTTCAACACCGTATCTGTTCACGTGACTACACATGCTACTCATAATGACCCGTGACCCAGATTAGCATGTGTCAGGAATCTTTTCTGTATATGGTATATAACAATGTAAACAATCGAGACGCCATCTTGCTTTCATCGTCAAATATCTATACACCCCAAATCCACCATCACCGACACAATCCATCGTCAAAACGAAACATCAGATGTCAGAAAATAAACTTAGAAAGTTCATCAACAAACAAACACCCCCATTATCAGGAAATAAACGACTACAACCTATCGTTTTGTCCGACAGCAAGGGGAGGTACATTGAAAGGTTCTACAGGGACACCACAGAAAAACAACTTATTATAATATCCCAAAGTGGTTTAAAAGCTGAAGAAAGCAAAAAATGGCTCAAGAGAAATATAGCTTAGAAGATAATTGAACACAGAGATATCTGGCTATATGTTTGGATTGGAACTTGCAATCCTACCTCCAAAAACAAGAATTACATAGCCATAAGATCACAAACAAACGCAGAGATTGAATATATAAAGACCATCTACAAAGAAATTATCGAGATAATTAAAAAATACCCAGGATCAAAACTAACATTCCTTGAGACACCTATCTACTCAATCAAAAAAGGGAATGCAGGGAAAGGTCATAAAAATCCAGAAACATTCAATGAACAAGACGAACAACTATCAGAACAAATATATCAACTAAACGGCATAGTACGGGACCTAAACAAGGAGCTCAGATCCCATTCCCCAGAGTTCTCCTCCGACCTCTTAAAAAACAACAAACACAGAAGCGGGAGTAAAAGAACACCAAAGATAAAGAGACAATACAACTTCGACCTATATAAAGATGGTATCCATCCAAGAGACCTTCTAGCAAAAGCCTGGCTCCGAAAAATCGAGGAGCAAGCGAAGAAAGACTGCTGGACAAGTAAACAGAAACCAACAGAGGACAAGTAAGGCATTCAGTCAGTGTGGGTTTATCTACGCTATACTGAATCACTATGCTTACTTTGTCGCTCATCTTACTGTTTTACATGACCAGCATCCATAACAGCGTAAATCTAAAAACATGGGAACACCAACAACTAACACATAACATCTTAATTACCAAGATGCACAGCTGAGGTTCAAGACCACTATGTTTACCATCAAAAGCAAAGAAAATGACAAACATCCTACTCTTAATCATCATGTTAGCAGGAGATATAGAAACCAACCCAGGACCAAATAGAAATGCTAGTATATATCCGTGTGGACTCTGCGAAAAACCTGTCACATGGAACTGCAGAGGGGTTTGTTGCGATGACTGCAGTATTTGGCACCACAAATCATGCATCGAACTTTGCACTTACGACTACAAACTTCTTGAAAGATCCAATGTACAATGGCTCTGCTGTAAGTGCGAATCAATAAACATAAGCACATTTACATTTTGAAGCTATGAACTAGAAACGTCAAATATATACGAACATCTATTAAATCTCAACGAATCATTAGACTCTATCCGCTCTGTATTTAATCCTATTAAAACTAGTAGTCCAATTATCAACCAACATACAAGGAATTTCTCAGTTAAATCATCAGAATACTCAAGATCAGCTAGGTCAAGCAATTCATATAACATACCACCAAAGAAAAATCTTAGAATAATGACAGTTAACTGCAGGAGTATTAAGGACAAAAAGACTGAATTTGAGACAGCACTGCACTACCTTAAACCCGACATAGTGTGCGGAACTGAGTCATGGCTAAAAGGTATAAAACCAGGCGAAAACCCGAGTAGAGATGCAATCAAATCAAACGAGATATTTCCTCAAAATTACAATGTATACAGAAACGACAGAGGAACACTAGGCAGGGGAGTTTTTGTTCTTGTAGAAAAGTCACTAACATCAGTCGAGCAACCTAAATTTGTAACGGAAGGAGAAATAGTATGGGTAAAAATCAAATTACTTAAGAACAAAGATTTATTAGTCGGATCCTTCTACATGCCACACCGTGAACACCAACATCTAGACCAACTTAAACTATCCTTAGAGTGTTCAGAGGCAAGTAAACAAAACATCATATTAGCAGGCGACTTTAACTGTCCTAACATAAACTGGGAACAACAAACTGCAACAGGTCCAGATAGAGAAATACAACAAGAATTAACGGACCTGATGAGTTTCCACAACCTAACTCAAGTCCATAATCAACCAACTAGAGAAAGAAACTTGCTTGATCTGGTCAAATCATCAATGAATGTACCAGGAATATCAGACCATGACATCATCATAACCGATATGGAGACAAGAGTACATCACCAAAAAAGTAGGCAGAGAAAATGTTTCATTTACAAGAAAGCAGACTGGACTGCTATACATAAAGACCTATCTAATCTTAATAACAACATAGAAACCATGACCAAAGAAGGAACTAACATAAATATCATATGGAACACATTTAAGACAAAACTCTTTGAATCACTAGATAAAAACATCCCTAGTAAAGAAATAAAAGGCAATAAAAACATACCATGGATAAGAAGAAAAGAAAAGAAAATGATCAAGAAAAAACAGAGGCTCTATAAGCAAGCAAAGAAACACAATAAATGGACAAACTATAGAGCGTACCAAAAAGAATGCAAACGCCACCTAAGGAAAGCAGAGTCTGACTACATAAATAAAAACATCGTAGAAGGGCTTGAGAATAACAGCACAAAACCCTTCTGGCGCTACATAAAATTAAAACGACAAGACTCCTGAGATATAGCGCCACTAAAAAAGGGGACACAACTAATCAGTGATGGTAAAGGAAAGGCAAATCTTCTCCTCCAACAATTCAAGTCAGTATTTACCCAAACAACTGACACAACTCTACCATCAACAAAGATACAATGCAAAAACAAGATCAAACCAATTACCATAAAGCAGGAAGGACTAGAGAAATTACTATCAAAGGTCAACCCATCAAAATCTTCTGGGCCTGATAACATACCCAATAGAATAATCAAAGAATGTGCTATCCAACTAGCACCTATATTTCAAAAGATCTTCCAAGTATCAATTGACACAGGAGAACTACCAAAAGATTGTAGAGATGCCAACATATCCAGCATATTTAAAAAGGGAGATACACACCTACCAGAAAATTATAGACATGTATCGTTAACTTCTGTTCCATGTAAATTATTAGAACATATAATATGCAGACACCTCATAAAACACCTAGAAACAAATAAGATACTTACCAACTTAAATCATGGATTCAGGTCAGGTTACTCATGCGAATCACAACTAATAACAACATTAAATGACTTTCTGAAAGAACACGACAAAGGCCACCAAGTCGACATAGCCATCCTAGACTTCTCCAAAGCCTTTGATACAGTCTCCCATCACAAACTACTACACAAACTAGATCAGTATGGAATTAAAGGTAGCATCCACACATGGCTACGAAACTTCTTAACAACAAGAAAAATGAGGACAATTGTCGAAGGGGAAACATCAGAGGAAACAACAGTAGACTAAGGGGTACCCCAAGGAACCGTATTAGGACCGCTAATGTTCCTATGCCATATAAATGACCTCCCCGATAGCGTTACCTCATCTGTCCGATTATTTGCAGATGATTTCCTTTTTTATCGTACCCCATCAAGCAAGAAGACGATCACCAAACTCTACAGAAAGATCTGAATAACTTAGAGGAATGGGCAAACAAATGGGGTATGCGATTTAACGCTAAGAAATGCTACACCTTATCAATCAACAAGAGATCTTCAAGACTTTACCAACTAAGAAACCACATCCTACAAGAAGTAAGCGACAACCCATACCTCGGGTTACAAATCTCAAACGACCTAAAATGGAGCATACATATCAATAACGTATGCAATAAAGCTAACGCCACTCTCGGTTTTTTAAGGAGAAACCTAAGAAACGTCCCAGAAAATTGTAGAAAAACAGCCTACATATCCCTAGTCCGATCAATTATGGAGTATCTCAAAGGGGACATTGACAAACTAGAGAAAATACAAAACCGAGCTATACGCTTCATTAAAAGGGATTATAGAAGCAGAGAAAGGGGGTGTATAACGAAAATGAGGACAGAACTAGAGCTAGAAACACTGGAAGATAGGCGACAAAGCCTCCGTCTCATTTTAATGTACAAGGTGGTTGAGGGGTTGGTGCAGGCTCTACCAACGGACTCTTTTGTCACATTCAGTAAGAGCAAGAGACAAATAAAGCCAAAGACATTTGGGGATTATGTAACAAACAACCCTGTTGAAAAACACAAAACAAACAACACAAAGTGCCTGATCATCCCAAATAGTAAGACAGCTCAATACAAAAACAGCTTCTTCGTGGACACCGTCATACGTTGGAACCATCTACCAGACACAGTTGCATGCTCAAAGTCCCTCGAGGCATTCAAGACCGCCCTAGCGGATCAGCGCCAATAAATCCGGGTGCCTCTCTCTACCGTTGTACAAAAACCGTTCCGGGATCTACAACGTACCCAATACAGATACAGATACAGAAAGCCACATATTTTGTTTAGGTTTAGTAACTTTTTCCTTCGTTCTTGCATGTCCGTTTCATTTACATGCACGGTAGTTTTGCTCATATATATCCCGGCATTTTGCATGGCACTGCATGATGGCACCGGTATGCTTGCTGACAAGAATAAAGCATGTAGACCTTCCACTCCAAGTGGGGAAGTTTGGAGTCCAACATGAATTCATAAATTGACAGTTGAGTATTTTTGTCCCTTTTTAGTGTCCGTGTCGGCTTCAGTGTACACTTAAGTTTTCTCGCCACAAAAGTTACAGTTATCACATTTTAATCCGAGACGCCATGACAATCCCCACTTTTGAGAATTGTTTGTATTCCAGTTGCATAAAAGTTCACATCCGGGTTCATTTTGACCATGTTCCTTGTATAATTTGTTGAACATGTCCATTAATTTTGCACAATGTAAGATTTTGTTCCTTACAATGTCATTCTTATTTTCTTGCAGGAGCTCCGGTTCAGTCACTTGTGGCTCTGGTATTGGACGCAAGAAACGCATATTGCC
>MJUT01015534.1:44545-58975 GCA_002080005.1 Gigantidas platifrons | reverse complement strand
TCAAGGAGACGTTGGAATTCAGGACCTAGCACCCCTTCTTCAAAGAAAAAGAAACATTATTGCAAATTCTTGGAGGACTGGACAAAATTATACGATTGGGTGCAGCCTACTTCTTTAGGGAATGATATGGCATTTTGCAAACTTTGTTCTACAAATCTTAGTGTCAGCCATGGTGGTGTATATGATATTAAAAGACATGCTGATGGAGATTCACACAAAAAAAGCAGTTGCTTCAACAAGGAAATCAACCAATCTTAAAAATGCAGACCCAGAGAGAATTTTTTCTATGTTAAAAAAAAATCCAGACAGATATGAGATCTGAGTTGAACAATGACACACTTTGTTCTTTATTATGTGCAAAGCAAAATCAAAACTTGTTGTGTTATGAGTACGAACCAAGTGACTCTGTTCTAAGATCAGCAAAACAAGCTGTATTGTCCTACCAAAGTGGTTTGAAGTAATGTTGCTCAGCAACAACAATAAAAGTTGTACAGTAAATTTTGTTTGCTTTAATCTAACAATTTTAGTGTGAAAAAGTTCGTCACGCAAAATCTCCCACATTAAATAGTTGGAATGTGGGAGATCTCCCACATACACAATCTCTGAGGTTAACAGGTATGTATAAATACGCTAAATACCTACCAGACTTTAATGGACGTCATTACTACGGGACGCTGCCCCTACTGGAACGAGGACATTTTATATTTTGTGACGGAATTTAATATTTTGTGATATAATATGATTTTTTTTTACATCTAAAAAGCAATAATAAGTCATATTTAATCATTTTCAATCTTTATTTCTTTATATAAATCGATTTTTAAAGACATCTCTTCTCCAGTCTTGACACCTCTTTACCAGTCTTTGTTTAGTACTGCCCGAAACAAGAATTGCCCATGGAGACCATGTTTTTTGTCCAATCGGTATGAAATGAGGAATCTTATAGATGACATTCCATAGATACTTTCTGTAAAATTATACTTCATTTAGCCAAGTGGTTACAGAGGAGAAGATTTTTAGAAATCGACCAATGAAACAAAAATTTCCTATGGATCATGACAAAATCAGCAAATTCCATAGATGCTTCCTACCAAGTAGTAGTACATCTGGCCTCGTGTTTTTAGATTTTTAGAAATCAACTCTCCAGAAACAAGAATATGGTGGCCATGTTTGTTAAGGGATCGGGACGAAATTAACAATCTATACAGAGAACTTTCCATAGATGCTTCCTATCAAGATTCGGTTCATTTTGCTAAGCAGTTTCAGAGGAGAAGATTTTTTTAGAAATCTACCAACCAGAAACAGGAATTGCCTATGGCAGCTATGTTTGTTAACAGATTGGGACGAAATGAGCAATCTTAATAATAAATAGAGAACCTTCCATAGATTCTTCCTACCAAGTTTCGGTTCATTTGACCAAGTGGTTTCAGAAGAGAAGATTTTTTTAGGAATCGACCAACGAGAAACAAGAATTGTTTATGGCAGCCATGTTTCTTAATGGACCAGGACAAATCAGCAAATTTAATAGAGGACATTTCATAGATGCTTCCTACCAAGTAGCAGTGCACTTGGCCTAGTGTTTTCATATGAGAAGATTTTTAGAAATCAACCAACCAGAAACAATGGTGGCCATGTTTGTTAAGGGATCGGGACGAAATTAGCAATCTATACAGAGGTTCAATTCACTTTGCTAAGCAGTTTCAGAGGAGAAGATTTTTTTAGAAATCTACCAACCAGAAACAGGGACTGCCTATGGCGGCTATGTTTGTTAACAGATTGGGACAAAATGATTAATCTTTATAAAGGAACTCACATAGATGCATCCTACCCAGTTTCAGTTCATTTGGCTATGCCTTTTCAGAGGAGAAGATTAAAATGTGAAAAGTTTACGGATGATGGATGCCAAGTGATGGCAAAAGCTCACATTGTCTTTGGTAAGGTGAGCTAATACAAAGATGTAATATAATTGTGTATTACCGGTGTTACATCATTCCAGTACGATTCAAAGTCTGAATCAGCAACCAAAGCGTCATTACAATGTACAATCATGTTTCTGTAATACTTGATCCTAGACAAATTAGCTTTCAAACTGTTATCTGTTGCTGAGGGTAGACTATCCATTATACCAATATTTTTCAGATTTCTCAACAGACATATCATTAGTGTTATATCAAAATCTTCTGACGAGGGTTGTTTTCCTGAAAATAATACCGTAAAAATATTACACGAAATTCTCTAAGGTCTTTTGACCAGTGGTCTCATGAAAATAACCCAATAAAAATGTTACATCAAATTTTCCAATGTCTTTTAACCAACTTGCTCTCCTGAGAATAATCCAGTAAAAATGTTACATGAAATTTTCCAATGTCTTTTGACCAACTTGCTCTCCTGAGAATAACCCAGTTAAAATGTTACATGAAATTTTCCAATGTCTTTTGACCAACTTTCTCTCCTGAGTATAACCCAGTAAAAATGTTACATGAAATTTTCCAATGTCTTTGGACCAGCGTTCTCACACATAGTGACATATCAGACATGAGGAGCAAGTGAGAGAATGATTCTAATCAGATTGGAGATGTCACACACAATTTTAAAAGTGTACAACCAAAGAACATCTTAACTCCATTGGTAATTTTTAATGGATAGCAGTTTCTGAAAGGAAGAATTTATTGTGATTTTTCTTTTATAAAAATAAGCCTGAGTTTACATAATTCAATTTGTATAAATCAGCTAAAATTTGCACAGAACAACTTAGAAAATACAGGTGTATGTTGAACTTCCAATTGTTTTATGGAAAACAATTTTGACAAATTTGTGTTATATGGAACAACAAAGATTCTGATGAACCAGTTTAAGGAAAAACATTCCTAAACAAAGGAATGCGCCAAGCACCGCAGCATGTTGATAAGAGAAAGTTGAACAAGTGTACCCCAGTATATTAAAAGCAAGTTAACATGGACACAGTGTTTTACTTCACTACCTTTATTCTGTGCCAAGGATCATAGTATTAACTAGAGGCTCAGTAGGCTGAGCCTGTGTCGTTCACCTTTCATTCTGCTTTGAGGAAACTTAATACAGAACCTTCCATACATGTAGATGCTTAGCTTCCTACCAAGTTTCGGTTCATATGGCTGAGCATTTTCAAAGGAGAAGATTTTTTAGAAATCGACCAATCGGAAACAAGAATTGCATGTGGTGGCCATGTTTGCTAACCGATCAGGACGAAAGGAGCAATCTTCATAGAGGACATTCCATAGATGATTCCTACCAAGTTTCGGTGGTAGCCATGTTTGTTAACCAATTGGGAGGAAATGAGCAATCTTCATAGAGGACATTCCATAGATGCTTCCTACCAAGTTTCGGTTCATTTAAAATCGGCTAATCAGAAACAAGAATTGCCTGTGGCGGCCATGTTTCGTAATGGATCATAACAAAATTTGCACTCTTTAGAGAGGATCTTCCATAGATGCGTCCTGCCAAGTCTCAGTTCATTTGGCTGAGAGTTTTCAGAGGAGAAAATTAAAATGTGAAAAGTAAACGGATGACAGACGACGGACACCAAGTGATTGCAAAAGCTCTTAAATTCTCCCTCTTGACATCGTCCGAATTTAAATAATTTCTATTCTCTATCAATTGGCTAAATAAGAGACAAATCCGTATATATAGGATTGTTTGCTCGCAGTAACTTCATATTTTTTATGCAAATGCAAAATTTTATTAATTAACAATAGTCATACACGTAATATTTTAAATTATTACATAAATCAAACATTGTCAAAGTAATCAATGCAGGACTTCAACACCTCCTTTTTCCTCAAGTCACTGTGAGCAATCTCGATACAATTTTATACCCCCCATTTAATTAACCGCCAAAGCTTATCCCGTGCAACTACATGTAATACCATACAAATGATATATATCAAACAGACCCATCATAAACTGACAAACGAACAGACCGCATTAAAAATGGAAAACCCCAATAGACACAAATAGAAATACATATATTGCCTTTGGCAAGGTTCGCTAAAAAGAATATTAAAATGTGAATAGTTACTTGTAATGTATAGCATTAATTAATTTCTAAGGGAGATAATGACAAGAGTTATCTTTCTTTTTAACACTTTAGGCAAGGGTTATCTTTCTTTTAACAGAGGAGAAGATTTTTTTTAGAAATCAACCAATCAGAAACAATAATTGCTTGTGGCAGCCATGTTTGTTAATGGATCGGGAAGAAATGAGCAATCTTTATAGAGGACCTTCCATAGATGCTTCCTACCAAGGTTCGGTTCATTTGGCCAAGCGATTTCAGAGGAGAAGATTTTAAAAAATAGCTGGTTGCAAGGCAGACCATCCAGCTCACCTGTGCAATCTATAGTTACATGTGAATGTCATGACCATGTAGTTAGTGTTTAATTTGGTTAAGAGCAATACTTCAGTTTAGCCAAAAGAAAACCATTTAATGGTATTCAAAATGGACATATAAATGTAATAGTAAAACAGGTCTTAACAAAAATGTGGAAGTCATTCAGGCAGAAATAATAGGTCACGGTGACCTATATTTGTGTGCGGTGTTTTTAACTGTTCACAACAAATTCAACATCAACCTGGACCAAGTAGTTTGTCTACATTGGACCTAAACGCAAACGTTAACGCAAAAATGTCGAAGTCATTCAGGCAGAGGCAGAAATACAGTAAAACTTGCTGGGGGCTGCCAAATTTATTTCGTTATAACCGTAATTCGATATATTGATATAGCGAACTTCGTTATAACATATAACGAATTCGTTATATAATCATATGCAAACATAGATATATGGACTATACACAATGATTAATCACTTATCTTTAGCAACGAAATCTTGAATGGTAGACTGTTTTTGTTTTTTTGGTAAATATATTTTCGATCTTTGTCAAGTATTTAAAAAAAATGTCATCAACATTGTCATACGTTTCTAACGTACGGTGGACAGTGTTAAGTGCAAGTAAACCATCTGCATTGGTCGGAACGTCATTTAGTACAGGATTGTCATCCCTTTCTGAATTTTTACCATCCGTGTCCTTATTTAATAGAGAGTTTACAATATCATCATCAGACCTTGTGTCAGTTACAACCAGCAACAACTTCCTCCAATGTGACCCCGCTTTCACCTAGTGTATTACGAATGTTTATGAGGCTCGATTAAGGGTAGCTCGTCATCGTCACTACCATACTCACTATCAGCGATATTTGTCAGTTCGTTTTTAATTCCAGCCTTTTGAAAATTGTTTGTATTGGGTAATAAAGGTGAGTTTTTTTTTTATCAAACATAATTGTACTTAATCTCTTGTAAAAACAAATGTATTTTGGTTTTCCAATTTTTAGGCCTCTAGCACAACTGATGAGAGATTATTTCTCGAAATGCGCATCTTATGTACCAGACTATCATAAGATTTTATTATTAAGACATTAATTTGTGTTGGGTAGATCGTAGGGGTGGCGACAGTTTGTCTGTAATTAGTATTAAATTGATTAATGAATGTCCTATTGTTTATTTACGACTTGTGAAAATGCAAACAATATTAAATTTACTTGGAGAAGCCATGACTTTTAAATAACTTATAAATTCTTAAAATGTGATCACTAATTAAGAGAATAAATAGTAATCACCTTTATTTGTCAACAAAGTACGACAGGTAATATATAAGCCAGTATCAAATGCAAATCAATATAAAAATACAGTGTATTAATAGTAACAAAACGTTTAGATTTTAACTTCGTACTATCCGTGGAAAAAATATATAGATTTGACTTTTGAGGGACAAAAAAAAATGTTCGTTGTAACCGTTAATTCGTACTAAGCGGATTCGCTATAAACACACATTTTAATATAGATTTCTTAAGCAGTTGGTCGGGGAATAGAAATTAGTTCGTTGTAACCGTAAATTTGCTCTAAACGTGTTTGTTATATTCAAGTTTTACTGTAATAGGTCATGGTGACCTATATTTGTGTGCGGTTATTTTAACTGTCCACGACAAACCCACATGTGAAGTTTCATCAACCTGGACCAAGTAGTTTGTCTACATTGGACCTAAGCGCAAACGTTAACGCAAAAATGTTGAAGTCATTCAGGCAGAAATAGTAGATCATGGTGACCTATATTTGTGTGCAATGTTTTTAACTGTCCACGACAAACTCACATGTGAAGTTTCATCAACCTGGACCAATGAGTTTGTCTACATTGGACCTAAACGCAAACGTTAATGCAAAAATGTGGAAGTCATTCAGCCAGAAATAGTAGGTCACGGTGACCTATATTTGTGTGCAGTGTTTTTAACTGTTCATGACAAACTCACATGTGAAGTTTCATCAACATGGACCAAGTAGTTTGTCTACATTGGACCTAAACGCAAACGTAAAGAAATCTATCCAGATAATAAAAAAGACGGAACAGCCACGATATAACTGAAATATTGTTGAAAGTGGAGTTAAACACCATCAAACAAACAAACAAACATAAAAAACGGCAGAATTTGCACTTCATAAAACGTAATTTTATGAAATATTATATAAGGAAAAATCTCAGTGACAGGATACTTTTTGGCACACATGCAACTACATGTACATGCATGTAGATTTCGATTGGCCAAGAAAAAAACCACACTGAATTCTCTACACAGTTATATGGATATTAACCATATATTTACGGCATACAAAAGACCCCTTTGGGTAATAGCAATACAAGAACATTTATACAAATGAATAAGATGTTCAAAAGGGGCATCAATAAAAATAAACATGAACAAGAAAAAAGACTAGAGGCTCCTAGGAGCCTGTAATCGCTCACCTGGCTCAAAGTTGGCCCAGCAGTTTCAGAGGAGATAATTTTTAAGTGAATTTTGGCGAATCTTCTATTTTAGCAATGCCCGCCATCTTCTTTGGCGGGCGGGGTTGTCGGATATAATTCTGAAGGTAGACCATCTAAAGACCATTTCACCATAGTTTGGGCCCAATTGGCCCCGTAGTTTCAGAGGAGATAATTTTTAAGTGATTTTTTGCCAAGTTTGATATTTTTAGTAATGGTGGCTATCTTGGTTGGCGGCAGGGGTCATTGGACTTAATTCTCAAAGAGGACCATCTGAAGACCATTCCACCATAGCTTGGGCCCAATTGGGCACGCAGTTTCAGAGGAGATAATTTTTAAGTGATTTTTTGCTAAATTTTCTATTTTTAGTAGCGGTGACCATCTTGGTTGGCATCCAGGGTCGTCGGACACAATTCTGAAAGAGAACCATCTGAAGACCATTCCACCATAGTTTGGGCCCAATTGGCCCAGCAGTTTCAGAGAAGATAATTTAATAAGTGATTTTTTGCCGAATTTTCTATTTTTAGTAATGGCAGCCATCTTGGTTGGTGGCCGGGGTCGTCGGACATAATTCTGAAAGGGGATCACCTAAAGACCATTCCAACATAGTTTGGGCCCAATTGGCCCAGCAGTTTCAGAGGTGATCATTTTTAAGTGATTTGTTGCTGAATTTCCTATTTTTAGTAACGATGGCCATCTTGGTTGGCGGCCAGGGTCGTCGGACACAAATCTGAAAGATGACCACCTAAAGACCATTCCACCATAGTTTGCGCCCAACTGGCCCAGTAGTTTCAGAGGAGATAATTTTTAAATGATTTTTTTGCCAAATCTTCTATTTTTAGTAACGGCGGCTATCTTGGTTGGCGGCCGGGGTCGTCGGACACAATTCTCAAAGAGGACCATCTGAAGACCATTCCACCATAGTTTGGGCTCAATTGGCCCAGTAGTTTCAGAGAAGATAATTTTTAAGTGATTTTTTGCTGAATTTTCTATTTTTAGTAACGGCAGCCATCTTGGTAGGCGGGGGGGGATTGTCGGACACAATTCTGAAAGGGGACCACCCAAGGACCATTCCACCAAAGTTTGGTTCAAATTGGCCCAGTGGTTTTAGAGGAGTTGATTAAAATGCAAAAAGCTAACGACAGACGCCCAGTGATAGCAATACCTCACATGACACTTCGGGTCAGGCGAGCTAATAATAAACCAGTTCATGCCCCCTCCCTGTTTTAATGCCTATCTTATAAAAGAGAGAACTGGTTTCATATCATCAGGTGTTCATGCGCTGAGAATGGCAAACAATATTTGTTTCCCTTTTCAGAATTAAATTCATTATATTTATCAAATTTTGTAATTAGAATTTCTCGTATTAATGTTTATTTCGCTGATGATATTGTCATGTTTGCTTTAAATTGACTTACTGCTTTCAGAGGAAAATTTTTTAAAATTTTTCCCATAGGGTTCTATGTTAAAACTAAGTCGAGTCATGGCGGCCATCTTGGATATGCGATCGGCACAAAAATAACAAATTTAGTAGAGGACCATCCAGTCATCATTTCTATAATGTTACAATTCCATCGGCTGAGTAGTTTCTGATAAGAAGATTTTCAAAGTTTCAACCAATCAGAACACATTATTGGCCCTGGCGGCCATGTAGGATTTCCGATCTGCACCAAAATACCAAATTTAGTAGAGGACCTCCCAATGAACATTTCTGCCAAATTTGGTCCAAATCAGTTCATTGGTTTCAAAGAAGAAGAAGAAAGTATGAAAAGTTTACAGACGCGGACGACGACGACGACGGACGCAAAGTGATGACAAAAGCTCACATGACCCTTTGGGTCAGGTGAGCTAATAACACTATTCGGAAATTTGAAGTAAATCGACCAAGCAGAGTATTAGTCAAGCGACATATTGTCGTCTTTTAACTCAACAACGCAAGAATGCGAGAAAATATTGCTGAAATGTATCGTGGTTATATAATTACTCCCGGGTGTACGGGACAGACAAGTATTTTGAAAGTGGGGGGAGGGGGCACAACATATATTTTACCTCCAAATATATGGGACAAAAACATATTTTTTTCATTGTTATCTCTAAAGGTTGCCCCCAGTTCCGCTGCACAGGAATAATAGTACCTGTCAAGTATATTCGTCTCAACTATAAGTTGTGCAAAGCAAATAACTACATGTATTCAGAGTATTAAAATTGGTTCTGCGTTATGACCTAATATGGTGGTTTAAATTTTTGAAACCTATTGACATAGGAAAATACAAAAAAAAAATCAGTAACACACCAAATGTGCGAAAGCCGAGTTGCGAACATATGGATGGACAATGTCTAGTTATATAATTCTGAACCTTAGTCTTTTCTGTGATATTTATAAAAAGTATCAAATTTTTGTTCTATTTTTAGAGGTTGTGACCTTGACCTTTGACCTACAAACCTCAATATCAATAGGCTGCCTCCTCTCACCATCAGGCATGTGTGTACCAAGATTCATTTAGATCCAACATTTCGTTCTTAAGATATTGTGCAGAAACAAAACAAGTATCTAATTTTTGTTCTATTTTTAGAAATTGTGACCTTGACCTTTGTCCTACAAACCTCAATATCAACAGGCTTCCTCCTCTCACCATCAGGCATGTGTGTACCAAGTTTCATTTAGATCCTACATTTTGTTCTTAAGATATCGTGCGGAAACGAAAAAAGCATCAAATTTTTGTTCTATTTTTAGAAGTTGTGACCTTGACCTTTGTCCTACGATCCTCAATATCAATAGGCTCCCTCCTCTCACCACCTGGCAGGTGTGTACCAAGTTTCATCTAGATTAGACATTTCATTCTTAAGATATTGTGCGGAAACAATTGCGCCGCTCGGACGCCATTCATTATATTATAAGCCGAGTTCGATTTCGTCGCAACTCGACCAAAAATTGCATATATGCTATACTAGCTATAGCTATTTTGTCCAAGTCAACATTTTGACATATATATTAATGTAACATGAGAGATTTTTTAATTGAATTTTCTTCAAATTGATTTTTGAATTATTTCCCTTTGTACAGTAGATACATTTTTGTGGTAAAATATTCTTATATTTTTAAAAACATTGACAAATTTTGGTTAAATTTAAAGCAATAAAAAAATAAGAGAAAAATAAAGATAAATGCATAAAAAAGTTTAATAAATTTTTGAAACCCTCAGGTAATAATGTGACTGCGGCTGTGCAGATAATAGTGTGGGACATTTTTGAAAGGACCACGATCATGGAGATGTTGTAGAATATAGTTCTGGCAGAAACCAGATATTGTGAGTTAACATTTTAATTATGTTATTTTTATATTTTAATATGTCATGTATATAGAAGTACAATGTACAAGTATGTAGAACATGATATTTACTTGAATGGTCAAGACTTAGTATAGTGTACATGTGGCCGTGTACATAGTGACATAGATTCAGAACGACATTATTACATTATAACAAGCAAAGTTCAATCTCCAAGAGAATTAGATATACCAATTTTAATGCATATATCAGTATCTAGATGAGACAAATTGGAAAAAACTTTTTATTTAGTTCGTTATTGTTTATCCTGAATTAAGGTCTAGCTGGCATTGTTCTGACATTTTATGCAGAATACATTCAGTAAATAGTCTGAATCAGTTGAGCGTTTTAAACTACACAGTTTATTTAGATATGATTACAATTGTATTTTGACATTGATGAAAACATTCGAAATGTGTTATGAATTGAAGAATGTTTAGGTTTTTGACGAGTTAGACTAGCTTTTAGAGTTGATAAATCTTTATTACAGTGATGAAGATGTTAGTATAAGCCAAACATTGTAGTTATGGCCAACACAATGTATTATGTTACAGTATTGAGATAGTCTACTATAGCTTTATTTAGGATGTTGCCAAATATTACCAATTATTATATGACTTCAGATAATGTCTTTTTCTGATTGGCTGATGTCCCTAGTAACCATCTTTATAAAACATTATAATCACCTCATGGTTTTGTTTACCTTGTTGGAATGTTATAATCACCTGGTGTGACGTCACGCCAGGTGAATATATATACAATATTAGTGTATTGTAGAAGAATATAGAAAATATTTGTATGAGGCTAAGGAACTGGGAGGAAAATGCGAGGCTTTAGCCGAGCATTTTCCCCCAGTTCCGTGCCGAATACAAATATTTTCTATATTCTTCTACAATACACTAATATTGTTTTTATCCTGCAATTTCGGAGTTAGGTAGTGTTTTTTTTTAATTCAGAAAAATAAATATTCCTCAAACCTTTCGTGGGCCCCAAAGTAAGTCTTGAAGCTGTATTTGTATATTATACAAAATACAGCACACCTGTATTTGACACATGCTATTTACTTACTAGAGTGCTCATTGCAGGATAAAACATTCCAACAAGATAAACAAAAGAAGATGTCGTGAGTCAAAGCTTATTTTAAGGCTGAAAGAAACATATAAAATGTGTCATATAATAAAACAATTAATGACTTTTAATTCGGTGGATACCAGGATTTATTAACCCAAGAATGATATATTTACCTCGGACCTAAAGGGCCTCGGTAAATATAATATTCTTGGGTTAATAAATCCTTGTATCCACCTCATTAAAAGTCATTAATTGTATAATATTATGTTGTCTAACAAGATGTCAAATGCAAATTTCTGAATTTTGATTGAATTTATTATTGAATATTGGAGATTGTATTGTGATATATAGATACAAGGATATTATCCTAATAAACTATGATTTTAACTACATGTTTCTATTTATATGCCTGTGCGTTACAAACCTGTAATCAATTTTATTCCAAGACTTGAAGAGTCATGTAAATCAACTCATGCTAAATACATGCATCTGTGTAAACATTTGAAAAGCTTCATTTGAATCTGCTATAAAATGTCCTTCTTAGAAAAATCATAACTAAATCTGACCTAAGTTATGATATTATTAGGTTAAATATCTGATGCTGATCAATGTGGGGAAAAGGGCTCTAAAAAAAAGGCGGACTAGAATTTTGCAAAAATCACCAATGACAGTCATTGGGAAATATTTGTATCATTGCTTGTGAGGGATGGAGTGAACTTTCTCTTTATTATTATTGAATTTTTATTGTTGACTTCTCTGACATCAGCTTTATCAAAGTGGATATTTTCTCCTTATTCTACCACAGAGCTTTCCCTGAGAAAGCAGTCTCCACTTTGAAACTGTAGTCTTCTACTTTCTTAGAGTTTCGCATGAATTGTATTTACATAGGCCAATAAAATAACTATATTTAATATTTTGTATCTACATAGACCAATAAAATAACTATATTTAATATGAGAAGGCGTGGCCTTTGAAGAGGACGGAAGTATTTGAAATTAAATGATGCCTGTATATTCCCTATGACATCCCCTGGAAAGTTAAATGAAGTAGAATAGAAAATTACGAAAAAACGATAAAAGTAATGATTAGAAACGTATTGAACCTGTTATTGTAGGACTAGGGACAGTGCAAACATTGAAGGCTAACTAGTACAGGGTTCCAACTGATTAATAATTTTATAGCATGAAGATTACAGGGGTTTCAGGAAGCAGTGATTCAGCAGCAGACATTTTTGCTTGGATTTTGTTATTTTGTTATTTTTTTTCCGCTTGTTATCTACATTACACGTCACCATTTATGAAAACATTGTATTTAGACCAGTGTATACCATGGATAGATATTTGAAGCTAAGATTCAATTCAGGGGCTTTGCCCCAGTATCCACTCTTTGTGGAAGATGAGTATAAATCTTTGCCTTTGAAGAGAGACACATTTATTTCACTTCTTAGACAATTATTAGACCGGCTAGGGTATAACATGTGTAGATTTAGTGGACATTCATTCCGTATTGGAGCAGCTACGTCGGCAGCGGCATGTGGTGTCGAGGATCATGTCATTCAAACTCTTGGGAGGTGGTCCTCAGACTGTGCTACATTCGATATATACGAGCAGATGCAAAGATTCTAAGAAAGGCTCAATTAGACATGTGTTCTTATAGTTAAGCTGTGACTTGTGTGGTCTTTTGTACTGCTTATGTTGTATTTTAATTTTGGAAAGTTTGTAGTCATATTGAATAGTGTTAAATGAGCAATCTGATTAAAATCAGATCTCTCACTTGCTCCCCCTTTTCTGATATGTCGCGGCGTGGGAGATCTGAAGAAATCCCATTACGGGTCACATGTGAATGACCCGATGTCATGAATATTAAATGATATGGTAATTACGGGTTGTGAACTTATTCGACCAATCAGATTGCTCGTAGCAAACATCGTTTCAGTTTTGTCGAAAAGATGGCAGATGATAAATATGAAGATGTGCTGAAATCAATTTGCACACAGTTTTCTGTTGAAACGTTGAAAAGAGAGCAGCAAGAAATGATCAGATCATTGTTATAGAAGACGGACTGCATATCGGAGCAGTTTATTACTAGAATATTACGCTTTCATGATCTCGGAAGCTGAATTTTCATTGGACGAAAAAGGTCATGTCATTGGGTCATTCACATGTAACCCGTAATGGGATTTCTTCAGATCTCCCACGCCGCGACATATCAGAAAAGGGGGAGCAAGTGAGAGATCTGATTTTAATCAGATTGCTCATTTAACACTATTCAATATGACTACAAACTTTCCAAAATTAAAATACAACATAAGCAGTACAAAAGACCACACAAGTCACAGCTTAACTATAAGAACACATGTCTAATTGAGCCTTTCTTAGAATCTTTGCATCTGCTCGTATATATCGAATGTAGCACAGTCTGAGGACCACCTCCCAAGAGTTTGAATGACATGATCCTCGACACCACATGCCGCTGCCGACGTAGCTGCTCCAATACGGAATGAATGTCCACTAAATCTACACATGTTATACCCTAGCCGGTCTAATAATTGTCTAAGAAGTGAAATAAATGTGTCTCTCTTCAAAGGCAAAGATTTATACTCATCTTCCACAAAGAGTGGATACTGGGGCAAAGCCCCTGAATTGAATCTTAGCTTCAAATATCTATCCATGGTATACACTGGTCTAAATACAATGTTTTCATAAATGGTGACGTGTAATGTAGATAACAAGCGGAAAAAAAATAACAAAATAACAAAATCCAAGCAAAAATGTCTGCTGCTGAATCACTGCTTCCTGAAACCCCTGTAATCTTCATGCTATAAAATTATTAATCAGTTGGAACCCTGTACTAGTTAGCCTTCAATGTTTGCACTGTCCCTAGTCCTACAATAACAGGTTCAATACGTTTCTAATCATTACTTTTATCGTTTTTTCGTAATTTTCTATTCTACTTCATTTAACTTTCCAGGGGATGTCATAGGGAATATACAGGCATCATTTAATTTCAAATACTTCCGTCCTCTTCAAAGGCCACGCCTTCTCATATTAAATATAGTTATTTTATTGGTCTATGTAGATACAAAATATTAAATATAGTTATTTTATTGGCCTATGTAAATACAATTCATGCGAAACTCTAAGAAAGTAGAAGACTACAGTTTCAAAGTGGAGACTGCTTTCTCAGGGAA
>MJUT01015534.1:30119-44117 GCA_002080005.1 Gigantidas platifrons | reverse complement strand
GTTTCTGAGGAGGAGAAGATTAAAATGTGAAATGTTGACGGACGGACGACGGACGAAAAGTGATGGCAATAGCTCACATGACCCTTTGGGTCAGGTGAGCTAAAAAGGGCAATAACTCCAAGATGGGTAATTAGATTTTCTTCACAATTGCAGGGTAGGTAGATCTTGACTTGCTGAACATTTTTGCAGTTTCAACTTATCATCTATCTCTTATAGTTTTTGAAATAAAGAGCGAAAAGTATTAAAATTTTGAAAATTTGATGAAAAAAGGGCAATAACTCCAAGATGGGTAATCAGATTTTCTTCAAAATTTAAGGGTAGTTAAATCTTGCTGTGCTGATCATTTTTACCCCATGTAAGATTTCTGATATTATTAACGGTTTTTGAGTTATTACCAAAAACGTGCAATTTTACCATATGTTCTATTTTTAGTAACAGCGTCCATGTTTATTAGTGCACGGCTTCACCGGACACAATTTTAAAACTAGACACCCTAGTGATAATTCAGACAAAGTTTGGTTTCAATTGGTATGGTAGTTTCCGAGGAGAAGATTTTTGAAAAAGTTTACGACGTACAACGACGACGATGACAGATGTCAAGTGATGGCAATAGCTCACCTGACCCTTCGGGTCTGGTGAGCTAACAAGTATATTCTTTAAATGTGCATTTAATATGATAATATAAGTTTTAGGATAAGAAATTCACAATGATGCTATTTTAGTTATTCAAAAACTGCAAAGAATCTGAATGTTGATATAACTTCATACTATGTCAAGGAAATGAAGCAAACACCAATATTATCAAATCTTTATTTTCAATAGTGCATAATCATAGGGGAAGTCCATATTTCTTTTCCGAGTGATCAAATTTATTTTTACTGCCTACCAAACTTGTACATTTATCTTTGACCTGAAAAATTGATGAACCATATGACATCTTTCTCAGAAATAACAATGGAAAATGACTGATGGTTGTTAATCTTGAGAAATTATTCTCAATGCACTACTAGTCTATTATGAAAAATTATACAATGGTCAAGAAGATCCTGAAAAATCCTGTATACCTGTCTGAAAAAAGGTTTATTACATTTTTCTTTTTCTCAAAGTTAGTCAGTGAAAATTTAAGCAAAAAGAAACAATTTTGAAGTTAGGAAACACCCCAAAAATTCACCAAATCCAAAATCGGCTGGGGGTGCTTCCCCCCTGCACCCCTACCAGGGCTTTACACTGAACCCACTGGGGGCCTTCTGACTCTCGGCCGAATGTTCTCTCCGTCTATAATTCTGAAATCTCCTCCTATCAAAATTTGTAGTGAAAACACTGAAGGTATAAGGCAACATATTCAGTCTTTTCCAGTTATGGATAGCCACTATAAAAGAAAGGACTCCAATAGAAAATTCCTTCAACAAGATTTATCAATTGCAAAAATGTACGACCTATACAAAATGCAATGCACTGAAAAAGGAATAAAACCAGCTTCAGCTATAACGTACAGGAGAATTTTCTGTACCAAATTCAACATATCATTTCACAAACCTAAGAAAGACACTTGCGAATACTGCAATGTATATTCGGAGAAAGAAAATAACAATATGCTTACTCCTAAAGATATTGAAGATTTTAACGCACATATAGCTTCGAAAAAAAAGAGCGAGGGAAGAAAAAGAACATAATAAAGAAAAGGCTAAATCAGACAAATCTGTATTTTCAGCAACCTTCAATCTAGAAGCCGTATTGTATATGCCATGCTCAAATGTAAGTCAGATCTTTTACAAAAGAAAACTGTGTTGTTATAATCTTTCCGTATATGACAGGATCCAAAGATGGAATATGTTATTTATGGGACGAGTCGCAAGGAGCCAGAGGTTCATCTGAAATTGGAACTTGTATCATCAACCACATAAAGGGGCTACCAAATTGTGTAAAGCATGTAATATTTTATTCTGACTGCTGCAGTGGCCAAAATAGAAACCAATATTTAACTGCTGGTTTGCTTCATGCTCTTAAAACGTCTAGAAACATAGAAACAATCGAACAGAAATTTCTAGAAAGTGGACACACACAAATGGAGTGTGACTCCATGCACTTAACTATTGAGCAAGCAAAGAAAAGAACTTTAATCTTCATACCAAGTCAGTGGGATACCATTATTACAATGGCTAGGAAGAAAAAGCCATACATAGTTGTTCCATTGAGATTTAACAATTTCTATGACCTTCAAAAGCTAGCTAAGGAAAATTTTGGGAATTTCAAGACAACTACAGACAATAAACGAGTTAACTGGGGAAAGATCAAAACAATTAAATTAGATAAGAACGATGGGAATATTGTTAATATTAAATACTCATATGACGATACTGAATTTCAAAAGATCTACCTAGAACGAAAATTAAAAAGAGGACTCGGGAGAACGAAGAACATGCCAAAGTGTTTTGGAGTCACAATTTACACCAAAGTACACGGATAAAAGGCCAATTTCCATTGAGAAGAAGAGGGATTTGTTATCGCTGTGCAACTCCCTCGTAATTCCTCCAATCTATTGGCCCTTTTACAATTCCCTGGTTACACATGCATCTGTAAAGGACAGACTGCCTCTGCCTGACCATCTGGAAGATAACTATGATTCTGAATAGAATAATGTTATGATTATCAATATTCATAGGAGACAATAAGAAAAATGAATAAGATTACACCAACAATTACCAGAAACATGAACAAATTATTCTTTTTTTTTACATCTTCAAGCTCATTGTTTGTAATAAAAAATACAATAATAGCTTGATTTTATTCTATCTGACATTAAACAGATTGCAAAGTAACATATTATTAGATTAGCAACTTATGAGCCCTATTGGAACTTGAGTTTTCTATCAAGCCATAAGGGCTCATCAGCCTTTTTTTTTTTTTTTTTATCTTTTATAGGAAATAAATATGAATTTGTACGAACCATTTATATCTAATGATACAGGATACTAATATCTACTATTGTGCCAAAAAAGATGAAGATTCATTCATTTACTGATTTCACATAACATGATCGACCTTTAAATGCATTTTCTCTTACTATTTAAAACTAGAGGCTCAGTGGGCTGAGCCTGTATCACTCACCTTTCATTCTGCTCTGAGGAAACTTAACACAGAGCCTTCCATAGGTGCTTTTCACCAAGTTTCGGTTCATTTGGCCAAGCAGTTTCAGAGAAATCAACCAACCAGAAACAAGAATTGCCTATGGCAGCCATGATTGTTAACAGATCAGGATGAAATTAGCAATCTTTATAGAGGACCTTAATTAGATGATTCCTACCAAGTTTCAGTTCAATTGGCTAAGCAGTTTCAGGGAAGAAGATTTTTAGAAATCGACCAATCTGAAACAAGAATTACCTGTGGCAGCCATATTTGCTAACGAATCGGGACGAAATGAGCAATCTTTATAGAGGACCTTCCATAGATGCTTCCTACTAAGTTTCGCTTCATTTGGTAAAGTGGTTTCAGAGGAGAAGAGTTTTAGAAATCCACCAATCAGAAACAAGAATTGCCTGTGGTGGCCATGTTTGTTAACGAATCGGGACGAAATGAGCAATCTTTATAGAGGACCTTCCATAAATGCTTTCTACCAAATTTCAGTTCATTTGGGAAAGTGGTTTCAGAGGAGAAGATTTTTTTAGAAATCAACCAATCAGAAAAAAGAATAGCCTGTGGTGGCCATGTTTGTTAAAGGATTGAAACTAAATGAGCAATCTTTATAGAGGACCTTCCAAGGATGCTTCCTACCAAGTTTTGATTCATTTGGCCAAGTGGTTTCAGAGGAGAAGATTTTTTAGAAATCAACCAATCAGAAACAAGAATGGCCTGTGGCAGCCATGTTGTTAACGGATCGGGACAAAATTACCAATCTTTATAGAGGACCTTCCATAGATGCTTCCTACCAAATTTCAGTTCATTTGAGAAAGTGGTTTCAGAGAAGATTTTTTAGAAATCAACCAATCAAAAACTAGAATGGTCTGTGGTGACCATATTTGTTAACGGATCGGAACTAAATGAGCAATCTTAATAGAGGACCTTCCAAGGATGCTTCCTACCAAGTTTTGATTCATTTGGCCAGGCTGTTTCAGAGAAGATTTTTTAGAAATCAACCAATCAGAAATAAGAATTGCCTGTGGCGGCCATGTTTGTTAACGGATCGGGACGAAATGAGCAATCTCCATCGAGGACCTTCCATAGATGCTTCCTACCAAGTTTCAGTTCATTTGGCAAAGTGGTTTCAGAGGAGAAGATTTTTAATGAAAGCACCAAAGGTGATGTTAAACGATCGAACTGTTCAGTTGCATGTAGATTTTTTGTATGTTATGCACAATCGCAAAATATCAGTATACTTCTAGAAAAAGATGTCAAACTTTGAAATGGTAAATTGAGAGCAAACTCCAGAGACATCAATATGTTATTCACATAAAACAGCTTTTTATCCAATGTTCCAGAATATGTTACATTTTCTTGTATATACATTTGTATATATATATAATAGTGAAAATTTTGTCATCATGGCCAAGAATGAAAGACCTTGGCAAGTTTGCCATTAACAGGAAACCTACATTTGTACCTCGTCTGAATTATCGTTTACAACTCCTTTACAAAACTCATTCCCACAAAATAAAACATAATGTAGATGTTCCTTTACCAAAGAATCTAACGGGATTAACTTCTTTAACCACAAGCAAACCATTGCTTGTAGTTTTAAAAGTTACAAGCATAATTCAGTGTTATCTGATATTTAAGAAGCATTGGGCAGGGGGATAACTACTAATATAATTATTGAATAGTGCCAAAAATGGAAAGAACAGTTGGTGTAAGGAGCTACTACTATAACATGCAACAACCCAGTTTTACATTCTATTCAGCCATTCTCCAGTATTTGACTCATTACAAATTTGAAAAATTGAAAAATATGATCTATCTAACTGAGTTTTCAAATTTATCTAGCCTGAAAGTTGAAACATTGAACTTAGAGCTCACCAAATTTTACTCACACTACTCTTAGAACAACGACGCTGGGAGAATACACCCAAAGTTTCCCATTACGGAGCATAGGTCATGCCTGTAGCCTATAATATTATTTGTAGGAGATCGTTTAATTCATATTTTTTTTTCTTTTTGAAAAGAAACGAACACTTGCATATCTGAAAACGCATAATAAACTATTAAATATATAAATAAATCAACATTTTCAAAATATGTGATGACAAAAATGGAGGTTTGTTTTAACTTCGAAATTTCTCTCAGTAAGTATTACATCTTTTAAGTTTATTGCATTGAAAAGCTTTTAAAACTAGAGAAAAATATTAAGGATATTGAGAAGAGATTATAGACTTATCAATTTGGAGAGATGGTCGACCAAAGATTTGTCTGAATTGAGGTAATGGGAAAATTTCTAAAAGGTTCATTTCGTTACGGAGCATAGGCATCTGGTAAGATATATGTAAAACAATTCCTAAAGGAACAGGTTGTTGGTAACATGGTTACATTTAGTTGTAAATTAAAGCTATCTAGAACTATCTTATTTTATTTTCCATGAAAACAATGTTAATAACTCAAAGATGGTGCATGGTTCAAGATAATTTACATGAGTCTTGAATGAAATGTGAATTGTATATGCTTCCGTACCAACTGTTCTTACAAAACAGTATAATGCGGCTATTTTTTCTTCTAATATCAGTTATTCTCAATACAACAAAGATCAACACAACAGCAATTATTGAATGATTCATGCTTCAATAGTGTACAGCTATATTTTTTCAAAAATATTGGAAAATGCTATGTTCCGTAACCGGATATATTTTGTGTATACACCGATTTCAATCGTCATGTTGACCTTTCGAGATGCAATAAGTCTTCCTAAGTTTAATAATTAGCAAAAAGTCGATATATATCACCTAAACACAGAGAAAATGTTATAATTTGTTAAGTTAAATAGTTTACTTTCAACTTACCTTTTTCCCTTCAAAATCTAGAATTTATAGAATTTACTTTGGTAACAGACGACGCATTACTATTGCATCATGGGGAACTGTGCTAATGGAAACTTTCTATAAATTTTTCACGATGGAAACTCTTCACATTTAGCGTTCCTGAATTCTGTTACGGAAAATGAAAGTTACGGAGCATAGAGAAAAATAGTTAAAAAAAAAAAAAAAGTGTAAAATATAGGACAGAACTCATGGTTTTCGTTTTAAAACGGGTAAGGGTAACAGGTAGCAATTTAAAATACACTTCGCTATTCTAAAAAACAATCTAATTTCACAAAATCCTGGTTACGGAGGCATAATCTGACAAATCGGACATTTGATTTTTTCATCATCTGATGTCTTCTTAACGTATTTGATTGAAAATATGTAAGAGATGACACTTTTTTTAATGGAAATAACGTTAAAGTAGGTAGACGAACAAAGAAACAAAGATTTCATGATTGATTTAGAACATTTTTGAGTGCTTTAGAAAAATGTACCGGAACATAGTAGCGTTTTGGAGACAAACCAAATTTGCAAAATAAATAAAAAGTATGCGTGAAAGCTATACCTGGTCGAGCTGATCTTGACAATAGGCCAGTACTCAAAAGAGAAAACTGTATTTTTATTAATGTAACCTGTACATCAAGGCTTAATGGTCAAATCTTAATTACATGTTTTACTGGCGACATTGGTTTTCTGCGATTTTCAACAAGTTTCGATGTTAATAAAATAACAAATCATAACAGCCACAATTATTTGAAAGCGGTAAATAATCTCTTCATGTATTTATAAATTCAAGAAAACCACCGTTTTACTTGAAACGAAAAATCACGATTCTACATATTCTTACGAATACAGGCGACAAACGTTTTTCGGAAATGGGTCAAATATCGGAGAATGGCTGTATTACATTATTATTTTATTTCCCATCAACTGTTTACCAGACACTACATCTGTTTTGAAGGGGCAAGCAAATCAATGTGACAGTCAAAGTTAAATATAGTGCATTCAGAACCATTTGTGGATTTAATTTTATACCTTGGAAAAGGGAAATATTTTTCTATATGGGATGTCTTTTTCGCGGAAGGGGAATGTGACTCTTGAAAAAATTTATAACACTTATTATTAGATTTGACGATGAACTTTTATCCAATGATATATATAGCCTTCCGAAGACAACATCCGTATCCTTTCCATTTTCATCTTTTTTTTTCGAAGCCAACATCAACATTCTATTCCCGGAATTCCCTCATCCATTTACGGACACCTACTGGAGTATTATACAGGTTTTTTTCATTATTTGTGTCCAAGTTTGTTTGCCAGTTGCTACTTTCATTTCATGTTTATATTTAGGTGGAACATACTTTAAAAGCATGTTTTGTTGACATAAATACGTCAGAAGTGAGTCAAGGTTAACAGGTCAAAACCTCTTCGGGATTTTCTAGATTTTTCATTAGATAGTACGTCAAACATTAGAACACATGTTGTCTAAAGCACTGGTTCCCAGTCCTGAACAAAACTACGATGGTCGAGAACTAACGACACTGACAAACCAGTTGAATTGTAACCCTCAGCAGCGTAGGATATAAATAGACTGTTTTAAAATTTATTCTAAAATTAAAAACAGAAAACACACATTTCGGAACAGGACAAAAGTAGAAAGGTACAATTTTTGTACACTTGCTGAAATATCCACACGCATTTTTTGTTGTTCAAATGTCAATTTTCAGACGCAATACGAAAATCAAAGTCTCTTACATAGTAAAAATATCAATTTCTAGATATTGAAATATCCATTCACAAAATCCGCGTTGCAACAAAGAAATACTGATAGATGAGCAAACGTGCATATAAGTACCCGATTTTAAGGGGGATTTATAATATATGAATGTTGCATGCATGCACTTTCTGATATTTAAGTTACTCGTCCTCTTACAATTCACTCTATATATGGACTATACTTTTGTCCGGGCGGAAGGTTCCAACACATGTTGTGCAAAGCAGTGTCTTCCGGTTTGTATTCCTCATGCATGAGCGCTAGCATTAATCGATATCTCACTCCGTTCGATCGTTTAAAAATCGGCCAATCAGAAACAAGAATTGCTTGTGGTGGCCATGCTTGTTAATGGATCGGGATAAAATGAGCAACATTATAGAGGACCTTCCATAGATGCTTCCTACTAAGTTTCGGTTCATTTGGCCAAGCGGTTTCAGAGGAGAAGATTTTAAAAAATGGGCCAATCAGAAAAAAGAATTGCTTCTGGTGGCCATGTTTGTTAATGGATCGGGATAAAATGAACAATCATTATAGAGGACCTTCCATAGATGCTTCCTACTAAGTTTCGGTTAATTTGGCCAAGCGGTTTCAGAGGAGAAGATTCTTAAAAATCGGCCAATCAGAAACAAGAATGGATTGTGGTGGCCATGTTTGTTAATGGATCAGGACAAACTGAGAAATCTTTATAAAGGACCTTCCATAGATGCTTCCTATCAAGTTTCAGTTCATTTGGCTGAGGGGTTTCAGAGGAGAAGATTAAAATATGAAAAGTTAACGGACGACAGACGCCAAGTGATGGCAAAAGCTCACATTGCCTTTGGCAAGGTGAGCTAACAAAATTCTTTTCTTAATATTTTCCACAAAGTATCGTATTTTGTATAATTTCTTTCTTTTTTCTTGTTTTGGTAGCAAGATGAATAAATAAATAAATGGGTACTGGTAGATTTAATTAACAGAAATAAGGCAAAAACTATAATGTATTATGTTCCTTGTACCATGCGAGCACATCATGGTTAGAAAGTGTTTGTTTTATTATCTTAGTTAAAGAAATAATAAATGCAAAAATTGTATAAAAATGAATACATCTAAGTTACTATTCAAATCCCATAGGGTTCTATGTTAAATTACTATTCAAATCCCATAGGGTTCTATGTTAAAACTATGTCTGCTCATGGCAGTCATCTTGGATGGAGGTAGTAGTCACTGGACACAATTTTAAAAGTATACTACCCAAGGACCATCCATGCCATATTTGCTTTAAATTGGCTGACTGGTTTCAGAAGGAAGACTTTTAAACAATTTTCCCATAGGGTCCTATGTTAAAACTATGTCCGCTGACTGCGGTAATCTTGGATGGAGGTCGGGCTCACAGGACATAATTTTGAAAGTTGACCACCTAAGGACCATTCATGCCATGTTTGCTCTAAATTGACTTGCTGGTTTCAGAGGAGAAGACTTTTAAACATTTTTTCCATAGGTCCTATGTTAAAACTAAGTCAAGTCATGGTGGCCATCTTGAATTTCCGATCAGCAAACGATTCACAAGTTTAGTACAGGATCACCCAATGATAATTCCTGTAAAGTCACAATTCAATTGGCTTAGTGGTTTCTAACAAGAAGATTTTTAAAATTTCGGCCAATCAGAACACATTATCGGCCCTGGCAGCCATGTTGGCTTTCCGAGCAGTGCCAAAAACAACAATCTTGTATATGACCATCTAATAAACATTTCTGCCAAGTTTGGTTCAAATCTGTTTCGTGGTTTCAGAAAAAAAGATGAAAATGTGAAATTCCCATAGGGTCCAATGTTAAACTAAGTCGAGTCATGGCGGCCATCTTGGATATGCGATCGGCACAAAAATAACAAATTTAGTAGAGGACCATCCAGTCATCATTTCTGTAATGTTACAATTCCATCGGCTAAGTAGTTTCTGACAAGAAGATTTTCAAAGTTTCAACCAATCAGAACACATTATTGGCCCTGGCGGCCATGTTGGATTTCCGATCTGCACCAAAATAACAAATTTAGTAGAGGACCTCCCAATGAATATTTCTGCCAAATTTGGTCCAAATCAGTTCAGTGGTTTGAAAGAAGAAGAAGAAAGTATGAAAAGTTTACAGACGCGGACGACAACGAAGATGCCGACGACGGACGCAAAGTGATGACAAAAGCTCACATCACCCTTTGGGTCAGGTGAGCTAAAAATGTTTAAATTTAATTATCTTTTCTGATCAGGGGCATAGGAGCTGGTTGCAAGGGGCATGTGTCCCCTACTGGCAAATTTAAAAAAGCTGGAATTTTAGTATAGAAGCATAAAATATTCATGACATTTTTTTTTATATCATTCCATTTTTTTTTTTTGCTAATCAGTTTTGAAAGCTGGCCACTTTTTCTGGTCCGTCCTCAAAACTTGACCCCACTTTCTTGTCCACTCCTACTCATCTGCTAATTCAAAGCATGTCTAGACACCATCAGAAGTTTTTTTGTTTTTTTTCACCAGATTTTTTAGGCTTCTTTCGATTCCTGGTGAAATTTCTTGCATACACTTTTGAAACTCTTTATGTTTCCGAGATAGAAAGGGTCAAAGGGAGTTAAAACTGACCAACATCTAAGATAACATTTTTTTATTTTTATTTTAAGACTTTTTTGTATGCAGTTTGTTTTCTGCATTTTGTTTTTTATGCAGTTTGATTCCTTTGAAAAAGTCTTCTCTTAAGTGTTTCAACAAATTTGTTGTAATTTTATCATTTCAAATATACGAGAGGGCAAAGTAGTCAATGCCCAAAATTATGTAATTTATTTCGAGTCTGATATTGCAAAGGTTTTTCCCTTCAGACCTTCCTGTAGTTCTTATGATTCTGAGATAAAAAACTAAAAAGTCAAAAAGAGCCAAAAAGGACCAGCAAAGAAAGTGAACCATACCTGTTAACCTCAGAGATTGTGTATGTGGGAGATCTCCCACATTCCAACTATTTAATGTGGGAGATTTTACGTGACGAACTTTTTCACACTAAATTTTAAGATTAAAGCAAACAAAATTTACTGTACAACTTTTATTGTTGTTGCTGAGCAACATTACTTCAAACCACTAGTAGGACAATACAGCTTGTTTTGCTGATCTTAGAACAGAGTCACTTGGTTCGTACTCATAACACAAGTTTTGATTTTGCTTTACACATAATAAAGAACAAAGTGTGTCATTATTCAACTCAGATCTCATATCTGTCTGGATTTGTTTTAACATAGAACAAATTCTCTCTGGGTCTGCATTTTTAAGATTGGTTGATTTCCTTGTTGAAGCAACTGCTTTTTTGTGTGAATCTCCATCAGCATGTCTTTTAATATCATATACACCACCATGGTTGACACTAAAATTTGTAGAAAAAAGTTTGCAAAATGCCATATCATTCCCTAAAGAAGTAGGCTGCACCCGATCGTATAATTTTGTCCAGTCCTCCAAGAATTTGCAATAATGTTTCTTTTTCTTTGAAGAAAGGGTACTAGGTCCTGAATTCCAACGTCTCCTTGATTGTGACATAGTTGAATTGTATTTTTTTAAAGTTTTTTTCGTATTTAAGTAAGTAATTGAACGATATTCGCCTTGAAATTTTCTTTTTCCACAACTTTGATTCGTGTAGTTATCCATTCGATATTGTAAACAACTTACATTATCGGCGTTTCTAGTAAAAACCGAGAGAATTCCGAGTAACAATCGGCTGATTCACGCAAACGTTTTAATGACCCAGCTGATAAAAACAACAAAAATGGCGTCCAATTTTTCGATTTTAATCAAATTTATGGTCGCGGGAGATAATGTGGGAGAAGTATTTCAAAGCGGGAGTTTTTAGTCTCCCGCGCGGGAGGCCGAGCTCAAAAGCGGGAGGGTTAACAGGTATGGTGAACAAATGCCAAACTTGGATTAACAGCACACATGTATAGGATCTCCTCATTCTAGTTATTGTACGTGTACTATGCGTATTAAAAAATATTGATTTCACTGAACCTTAATTTTAACTTATATATTTGCATTGTATGATACTGTGTTGTATGCCTTCAAGTTTCAGGGATCGCGCTATCGGTCGCCAATGTCGTAATTTGCGATTTTTTTTCTTGACTGGCGACTGAAATCGGCTTCTGGCGATTTTTTTGGCAACTAGATTTCCTTGTGTAAATTTCCGAGTATTTCCTGTACCCAATTCGTCACTTGAATTTTCAAAAATTCGTAGAAAAATGTTTGTAACCATCCATTCTTCTTCTCCATTTCCTGATTAAAACTAATTAGCCACCACAATAACAATTTTATTACATGTTACAAGCCAATCAACGGATCATAGAATTTTTTTTTTGATTGCGTAATCTTTGATCTCACCTGGCTTGATTTACCTGGTTAAAAATAATGATCCCAACAAAGAATTAAATCAACGATAATGATTTTTTTTTATAGTTATGACATGTACTCAAAATGTCACAGTATGTATTTTAAGTGGACGTATTTTTGTAATCGTCATATTGCACGATTCGTCACAATGTTCGCCATAACGAACTATTTTCACTGCTATTTTTGCCACATTTCATTTATGAAAATGTCGATATCATGTTTATTGAAATTTATTCATTGTATCCATTAAGTGTTTTGAAAGTGATTTTCTCGAAAAGTCATAAACTTTGGTAAAGAAACTTAAAAAATAAAAATGGCACGATCAACAGGAGTTCGCACCGAAGCTACTTTTAACCAAATGAACTTTTTATGTATTTATTCTCATTTCTGTGAAATGAAATCTTAGTTCTCATATTTAATTCTCGTATTTAATATGGTCATTTATATGCAAAGGTTGGCCATTCAATTCGTTGAAATGCATTGCACTGAGGATGCATAATTTTTTTTATCGATCAGCATCCGGGTAACAATTGCGTTCTATTTATAGAACTATTTACAAACAGACACGTGTCTGCAATTAAACAAAAAATAACTACAGTATTTTTATTCCAACTGTTGCAATTTGATTATGAGGTCTGAGAAATAATTATTTATTTTACAACTTGCTTCAGTTTTTGACGTTTGTTCTATATATTCATTACCTACAAAGAATCTACAAAGAACCCCCTCCTTCTTTCTACCATTGAGGTTCTTGAAGGTCTTAAGTCTGAGTCAGGCCCCAACACTTCCCTGTTGTTTTCCCAAGTCCCTGCACAGCCAGTTTTGGATTCCATGCACATTTCAGTATAAAGGTCACACTATCGGGGACAAAGAGTCTTCTTCAGCTTGTTCTCAGTTTGTCAGTATTGTAATTGATAATCTTAGGTCAAGGTTTACAGAGGAGGGGGATGCATCTGTATTAGGGGCCCTTACCAAGTTGTTTGACCCTTTATTTTTACTTAATATGCCACTTAATTTAACTAAAATCAACTGCATAACATTAAAAATCCACTCAAAAGCAGAATTTATGAGCAAATTGCAAAATATTTGACAGCAGATAATTCTGTTCTCCAGAACAGTAATGCAAATGATATGCACGTGATCCAAGATTTGAACTCTTTCGGGGAGATTCAACTCATACAAGCCTATCACCAATACGGCGTGGGTTCGCACCCGGATTTGTAAATTACAAACCAGAGGCTCTCAAGAGCCTGTATCGTTCATCTGGTTATAAAAAGAACCAATTGGTCCTATGTAAAAACTATGTACTGCAGTGGTAGTCATCTTGGAATTCCGATCAACATAAAAAACACAAAGTTTGTAAAGGACCTTCCAATGATTGATGCACAGTTTAGGTTCAATCAGTGCAATAGCTTCAGAGAAGAACATATTTCTGTATTTTCCCCATATGGTCCTGTGTTAATACTATGACCTGTGGTGGCAGCCATCTTAGATTTCCGATCGGCATAAAAAACAAAAACTTTGTAGAGGACCTTCCAATGATCATTCCTAGGCAGTTTGGTTTAACCTGTCCAAGTGGTTTCAGAGAAGAAGCGTTTTGAAACATTTTTCCAATAGGATCCAATGTTAAACTAAGTCCTGCCGTAGCCGCCATTTTGAATTTCATATTGGAACAAAAAACCTAACGTTTGTAGAGGACCATCCAATGAACATTCATGTACAGTTTGGCTTTAATCATATTTGTAGTTTCTGAGAAGAAGGCATTTGAACATTTTCCCATAGGGTCCAATGTTAATCTATGTCCTGCGGTGGTGGCCATCTTGGATTTCCAATCGGCATA
>MJUT01015527.1:31309-41314 GCA_002080005.1 Gigantidas platifrons | reverse complement strand
CACGATAGTGGCATTAAAGACCATAAACTAATCCAAACCAAACCTATCTCCTCCTAAACATATATCAGATTCATATTTAACAGAACCTTTCTACTGCATCAATAATTCATTATTTCACGTGTTCTAATCATATATAAAACATCATTACTCTAAGTGCTCTAATCAGAATTATTGATTTTTTAGATCGAAAAAGAAGAAGAAAATAACCTCAAAAATAATCATTTGAAATTAAGCCATGTTTTATACAGTAGTGTCAGTGGAGGTTAAATCTTGCTAAAATGTCTAATACTTTTTATTTCTTTACAGATTCACAAAATCACTTATTAAAAGTGTTTATTGGGGGAAGTGTGTTGTCGTATATAGCAGCGATATTTAGCATGTTCATATTCCTGATCTTGTTTCGAAAAAAACTTTCCGTCACCAGCAACCATTGTGATGCAAGGCTTAGCGTTGGCTAATTGCCTTACCGCCTTCTGTTCATATGCACTAGAACCGTTGCTACAAACAGACTTCGAATGTCTTCCAGTGCTTTTTGTACGGCATAATTATGCAGCTTGTAAACTACAATATCCATATTGTGCAATATATACACACATGTCCATACTATCAATGACGCTTCATACCGTATCAATCTCGTTGACAACTTGTCTCGGAATACAGAAAGTTGTTGCCATGGGCTTTTGGCATTCCCAATCTGGACTAAATATCACGTGACAAACAAGAAATATATGGTATGCTGTATAGGTTGTTTTCTGGTACCTGTTCTGATCAGCTGTCCTAGGCATTTTTCTCTCCAGTTTAAAGTAAGCTCGTTGTACATACTCTTTCGTACAAGCCCAGTTTGTAAGGCAGACAAACGATCTGTGGGCATGGCAGAATACTCGTCCATGTATTACCTCTTGATTCAGACAGTTCTAACCACGTGCTGCTGTATAGTAATGGTCACATGTACAGTGTACATTATATACAAATTGGTAAACAATAAATTCATTGGTCGGCAAACAGAAAGGAGACGATAGGAGATGAGATCCATAAAAATGGTAGTTGTTGTTATTTTTGTTTTTCTAGTGTCTGAAGTTCCGCGAGTGTTCTTGTTCCTATTGTTCAGTGTGAAATATATATCACAGCCGATAACCTGGTCCGGTAAACGTTTTATTTTCCAGTCAGGCTTTGAACAGAGTATGAAAATAATACTAAGAAATGACACAGGTATTTTGACAGAAAACAAGGACAGGGAAATGATTTTTAGATTTGTTTTTGAGGGTATGAAAATTTTTACAATCATCGGATGTATGTCAAATTTTATCATCTATATCAGTATGAGCAGAAAACTGAGAGATGAAATAAAATCATTGTACAAAAGACAAGCACAAAGGAGTGAGTGAGTGGGTGAGTGCATAATATAACTTTGCAACAGACAAACACGCTCAGTCGCATTTGTATATTGCTAACAAAATGAAGCACTGTCCACCGATAACCATGTCACTCCAACTGAACACATTATCCTGCATTCGATCCAACTACATGTAGTTGTACCTCGTTTTCACTCCCTAACTCTGCGTGCTAAATGGAGAGGCAACACATATATATTTCGACAGTCGCAGAGATTACACCGTATTACTTGTTTTCCTCGATAACGTTGCTATGATAATATTCTAGAGATTTAATACTTGTTAACTTTTTGACGATAACATATATTTACTGAACACTTGTGGATATAATTATGTAACTGTTATATTACTGACATTATTGTGGATGTAATCATGTTGCTTGCTGTGGATCACAATTATATTACTGACAAATTGTGGATATAATCATATTTCTTGCCGTGGATCACTGTTATATTACTGACAAGTTGTGGATATAATCATGTTGCTTGTTGTGGATCAATGTTATATTACTGACAAGTTGTGGATATAATCATGTTACTTGCTGTGGATCACTGTTATATTACTAACAAGTTGTGGATGTAATAATGTTGCTTGTTGTGGATCACTGTTATATTACTGACAAGTTGTGGATATAATCATGTTACTTGCCGTGGATCACTGTTATATTACTGACAAGTTGTGGATATAATCATGTTGCTTGTTGTGGATCACTGCTATATTACTGACAAGTTGTGGATATAATCATGTTACTGGCTGTGGATCATTGTTATATTACTAAGAAGTTGTGGATATAATCATGTTGCTTGTTGTGGATCACTGTTATATTACTGACAACATTGTGATTATCATGAATCATATTGTTTGCCGTGGATCACTGTTGTGTTCCTAGAAAGATTGTGGATATAATCATTGTGCTTGCCGTGGATCACTGTTATATTACTGACAAGTTGTGGATATAATCATGTTACTTGCTGTGGATCACTGTTATAATACTAACAAGTTGTGGATGTAATAATGTTGCTTGTTGTGGATCACTGTTATATTACTGACAAGTTGTGGATATAATCATGTAGCTTGTTGTGGATCACTGCTATATTACTGACAAGTTGTGGATATAATTATGCTACTTGCTGTGGATCACTGTTATATTACTGACAAGTTGTGGATATAATCATGTTACTTGCTGTGGATCACTGTTATATTACTAACAAGTTGTGGATATAATCATGTTGCTTGTTGTGGGTCACTCTTATATTACTAACAAGTTATGGATATAATCATGTTATTTGTTGTGGATCACTCTTATATTACTAGCAAGTTGTGGATATTATCATATTCTTTGCTGTGGATCACTGTTATATTACTGACAAGATTGTGGGTATAATTATGTAGCTTGATGTGGATAATTTTGTACACTGTGTCACATGTAGATCACTGTATCCACAATCTAGCATACTTTGTCACATGTTATCATGTTTACTGACAAGTTGTGGATATGATATAATCTCGTTGAGATTAAAACACCGAAGAAAGTTTCTGCACTGTATCTCTAATCTTCGGAAGTATAGTATGAACAATTAGATGTTTATATTACTGCCAAGATGTTCTCACCACGATATGTTCCGTACCACGTGAATATCGTGGTGAGAACAAATTACAATGTACATGTCGATGAGTCATAGATAATGATGATATCCCCTGTGTACTAAGGTTCAGTGTTATGGTGTTTAACGCCACTTTCAACAATATATCAGTTACATTTTGGTATAAGACAGGCTTTAGGAGTTGCGGGGCCAATGCTGTTTTCTGTAAAACTTGCAATGTGTTGTTGTGTGTAATTGAACAGCCGATAATAGATAACTCAAGAGCAGGGCACCTTACACACGGGATCCAATTTGGAGCAATTGGTCCAATTGTCGTGGTAGTCCGGCAGTTTTATTGGTGAATGAAACCGGTGAGAGGCACTGATTGCACAGGTAATTGTAAATCCAACTACCATATGACCACGACCACGACGGCCCCCTGTGTACCAGACAGACATGCTAAATTTGGGTGTTTATAATGCTAGGTCATTAAAACAACAATCCAAGGGTAGACATGTCGCTCTAATAGTACTAGGTCATTAAAACAACAATCTATGGGTAGACATGTCGCTCCAATAGTGCTAGGTCATTAAAACAACAATCCATGGGTAGACATGTCGCTCCAATAGTGCTAGGTCATTAAAACAACAATCTATGGGTAGACATGTCGCTCCAATAGTGCTAGGTCATTAAAACAACAATGCGTGGGTAGACATGTCGCTCTCATAGTGCTAGGTCATTAAAACAACAATATATGGGTAGACATGTTGCTCTAATAGTGCTAGGTGATTAAAACAACAATCCATGGGTAGACATGTCGCTCCAATAGTGCTAGGTCATTAAAACAACAATCCATGGGTAGACATGTCGCTCCAATAGTGCTAGGTCATTAAAACAACAATCCATGGGTAGACATGTCGCTCTAATAGTGCTAGGTCATTAAAACAACAATCCATGGGTAGACATGTCGCTCTAATAGTGCTAGGTCATTAAAACAACAATCCATGGGTAGACATGTCGCTCCAATAGTGCTAGGTCATTAAAACAACAATCCATGGGTAGACATGTCGCTCCAATAGTGCTAGGTCATTAAAACAACAATCCATGGCTAGACATGTCTCTCCAATAGTGCTAGGTCATTAAAACAACAATCCATGGGTAGACATGTCTCTCCAATAATGCTAGGTCATTAAAACAACAATCCATGGGTAGACATGTCGCTCCTATAGTGCTAGGTCATTAAAACAACAATCCATGGGTAGACATGTCGCTCTAATAGTGCTAGGTCATTAAAACAACAATCCATGGGTAGACATGTCGCTCCAATAGTGCTAGGTCATTAAAACAACAATCCATGGGTAGAAATGTCGCTCTAATAGTACTAGGTCATTAAAACAACAATCCATGGGTAGACATGTCGCTCTAATAGTGCTAGGTCATTAAAACAACAATCTATGGGTAGACATGTCGCTCTAATAGTGCTAGGTCATTAAAACAACAATCCATGGGTAGACATGTCGCTCTAATAGTGCTAGGTCATTAAAACAACAATCCATGGGTAGACATGTCGCTCCAATAGTGCTAGGTCATTAAAACAACAATCCATGGGTAGACATGTCGCTCCAATAGTGCTAGGTAATTAAAACAACAATCCATGGGTAGACATGTCGCTCCAATAGTGCTAGGTCATTAAAACAACAATTCTTGGGTAGACATGTCGCTCCAATAGTGCTAGGTCATTAAAGCAACAATCCATGGGTAGACATGTCGCTCTAATAATGCTAGGTCATTAAAACAACAATCCATGGGTAGACATGTCGCTCCAATCGATCATATTATCCTGATTCTTAGTCAGCCAGTCTTCACTCTTACTTTTGTAATGAATGCAGTGTGTTAAGCGGTCAATCAACAATACCTAATTTGAGAATCGTTGGTTGTCCCTAACCTGGCGCGAATCACCATATATCACAATTTGGGCTTTTTTTTTAGAATTCCTTTATTTTGTCCATTCGGAATCGATTCTGTGAATGTGAGTTTTCCCTTGTTTGTGCCATTTTACATTGTCTTCTAAACATTTTATCGAGGACCTTTGCGTTTTACATACTATTTGCTTCATTCATATATCTACACATTAAAGGTCAAAGTTGATATTAATATATGACCCTTTTGCATTTGTGATTGATCATTGATTGATTGGTGTTTAACGCCAAATATAGCGATATTACAGCTATACAGTGGAACGAAAAAAATGTATAAATTAATTTTCTTATTTTTTTTTCTCTTTTCTTTTTTCATAAAAATGCGCATTAAAATTATTAAAAATGTCAAAGGTTAATTTTCGTTCGATGATCAAGATTGACATACATACTATGTAAAACACCAGACAATAACATGGGTGGGTGGGTTATGGTGTTTAACTTCACTTTCAATAATATTTCAGCTCTATCGTCGTGGCGATCACTTTTATCGGTGGAGACCCGAGAAAACCACCGACCTGCCGCAAGTCAATGGAAAACTTTAGCACTTAATGTTGCATCGAGTACACCTCCAAAAGAACGGGGTTCGAACTCACAAATTTAGTGGTGATAGGCACTGCTTCCACAGGTAGTGGTAAATCCAACAACCATACGATGAAGACCGACGGCGCCTATATTCATAAAGGGAATAATAATCAATGTTTTGCTAATGGTTATTTTACGTGAAATGAGTTTGGATCAGTAGTCATCCATTCTGTAATGAAAAAGAAGACTTATAAGAGGGGTGTAAATACAAAAGACGGTCAGAACTACGGTTCCCTGGCTATATCTGACCTCTGACCTGATAAGAGGGAAGACCTTTAGTGTGACCAGCCTTATAAGATGGGGAATACACTAAAAGTTTGTCAGTGACTTGTGGCAGGTCGGTGGCTTTCCTCCACCAATAAAATTGACCACCACGATATAACTGAAAAATTGTTGAAAGTGGCGTTAAACACCACAACCCTTACCCAAAACTCCATACACGAAGTACTTCTTTAGGTCTGATACTATTGGCTGTATGAATATATGATTCGTCCAGCTACACAAGAGTGGGGAAATAAATTGTATATCATTATGAGGGGGTTATGTGGGAGTTATGTGGGGGTTACATATATCATACCTCATATGATTCGTCCAGCTACACAAGAGTGGAGAAATAAATTGTATATCATTACCCCGAGTTATGCTATTCATATAAAGTCCGTATATTAATGGTGAATATCATTACTTGTAATGCGAGCTCCAGTGGATTAAAGAAAAAAAAAATTTCAATACCACTCCACATATACAGGTTAGGTCACGGTTAGGGTATGGTGTTTAACGCCACTTTCAACAATATTTCAGTTATATCGTGGTGGTCAGTTTTGTTGGTGGAGGAAACCGCAGAAAACCGCCGACCTTCCGCAAGTCACTGACAAGTTTTATCACATAATGTTGTATCGGGTACACCTCGCCTGAGCAGGATTCAACTCATAACTTTAGTAGTGATATGTACTGATTGAATAGGTAGCTATAAATCCAACTACCATAGGATCAAGGCCATGTCGACCCACCTATGCACAAAATTAGGTGATGTGGACAATACTGGTCAGTATACAGACATTAAAGAAATGATGGAGTGAGTTGTTAACTCTAATGGGTAGATGGTGTGAATCTAACCATAAAATTAAAGCTTTGGTCTTGATAGTGATTATTTTTTTTATTTTTTTTTTATTTTTGGTGTTTTAACGCCACTTTCAGCAATATTTTAGCTATATCATGGCGACCAGTTCTAGTGGCGGAAGAAGCCGGAGTACCCGGAGAGAATCGCCGACCATGGGCAAGCAACTGGTAAACTTTATCACTTGCGGCTGCGAGTCGATGCACCCTTTTTGTAATTTACAAAGCCTGGCGCGAACCCACGCCGTATTCGATCTTGTTAATACAATTATACAGTCATGACATTCATGTATATAAATAAAATAAAAAACAAAACAAAAATACCACACTGTAGGAAGAGGTTTAAAATCCAATAGAACAATCGTTGATAGATGCAAATTCGATATCACTACATAACTTACACAAAAACATGATCGTTAATTTTCATTGCTTGGTACAGGCACTTCAATAGAAAGTGGCGGAATTAAACTAGTTTTATGGGTCCAAACAAATTTACAATCAACGTAACATATTTGTTTTATATTGACCGCATTTGCTATGTATTCATTTTTATCTCAAGGTGATGGCTGAGTACTGGTGACTTTACCCAGGATACAACCCACGGTATCCAGGGTCCTACTGATATACCTGCCTAGCACGGCCCCGGGTGACGGATTGGTGATGCTCTCTCGAAGAAGGGGGTTTGGATATGACACAAGTTATAAAATGTACCGTAGTTGGAGAGTACCATCTCTTTCCATGTCACAGCCGCATCGATGGTGTAATGGTTAACGTGCTCTCCTAGAGTACGGTAGATCGTGGGTTCGAGCCCTGATGGAGTAAAATAAAAGAATACAAGATTGGTCCAGTCAAATCTACCTCTAACCCTAACCCGAACCCTAGCCCTAATGTATGGGTCATGCGCGTTGATTATTACAATATCTGACTTCCGGGATCCGCCAAAGTAGATTCTACTCAATCTTACTTAAATGGCACCTCTATATAGCACATCACTGTCTATAAAGGACAGTCCCATTTTCCTCATCGATGAATAGTGTATATAATTATAACCTGTATATAAAGGGCAACTGCTCATAAAGAGCACATATTTAGGTTACCTATGGTGTTCTTTATATACAAGTTTGTTGCTTGTCAGATTAGCTCGCAGCAATAAGGAGAGGGAGCAAAGACTGGTTGGCTCGGAATCAAATTAATGTGCCCGGGTGGAGCGACATGTCTACCCATTGACTGTTGATTTTGTGAGCTAGCGCTATTAAAATCCAACTAAACGTGGTGGTCTAGTACAAAGTGGACCACATCATTATCTCATTGAAAAATTAACCTGTTCTGGCCATGATATAGCAGAAAATTTGCTGAATTGGCGTTAAACAACAATCACTCACTCCCTTCCGTGTCAAAAGACTTTTTTCCACGCATCACAAGGCGACATTTACTCGTCATTTCCCCCCATACTTCCCCACTTATCGTTATCTGTATGTTTTATGTATATTGTTGGAAATGTTTTCGACAGGCACACAAATGCGGCGCAGTTAAACCAATCAATGGGATACCAATGTAGATATTAACTCAGTGCACGTACCAAATCAAGTGTTAATCTATTAGACCATATATGGTCCTTTGTATTGATTCCTGTTCAAACTGTACACACCCAATTCGACCTAAAACAAATCAAAATCATATATTTACAAATATTATGGATAAGATAAAGGGATTAAACCGTGTTATCATCTCTAACGTTAATAGATGTGGAAAATTTACAAAAATATTCATATTTATTATCAGTATTGACTACCTGTCATGACGTAATATATAATATATAGCATAGCACCTGTAACAGGTAAGATGCTAAATTTATTGTTTTGTGAAAAAGGGTTAAATATAAAATATTTCAATATTTTATTTTATAAAGGAAGTGAATGCAGGGAGGTATATTTAAAGAGAAAAAATAGTAAAATAAAATAAATCACTAAGAAAGGATATGTATGTAAATGGACACGAGAGACTATCCAACTTTACATTAAGACGCACGAAAAGGTTTTTTTTGTTCGTTTGTTTGATGGTGTCTAACGCCACATTCAACAACATGTCAGCTATATCGTGGCGGTCAGTTTTATTGGTGGAGGAAAGCAGAGTACCCGGAGAAAACCACCGACCTGTGGCAAGGTACTGACAAACTTGATCACATAATGTTGTACACCTCGCCCTGATCGAGATTCGAACTCACAAACATCAATGGTGATAGGCACTGATTGCATTGGTAGTTGTAAATCCAACTATCACACGATCACGTACACGACGACCCCATAGCACCTGTAATACGTAAGGTGTAACATTTATTGTTTTATTAAAAAGATTTGAATACAAAATATTTCAATACTTTATTTTATAAAGAAAGTGAATATAGGGAGGTCCATTTAAAGAGAAAAATTAGTAAGATATAATAAATGAGAAAGAAAGGACATAGATGTAAATGGACATGAGAGACTATCAAAATTTACATTTAGACACAAATTAAAGTATAGTTTTTGTTTGTTTGTTTGATGGTGTCTAACGCCATTTTCAACAATATTTCAGCCATATCGTGGCGGTCTGTATTATTTGTGAAGAAAATCCAACTACCACACGATCACGGCCACGACGGCCCCTATTCAATCTTACTATGTTACTTGCGACAGATGGTTTGTTTCTTTGGGTACTTTGTTTTCCTTCACCAATATAACTGACCGCCGTGATATAACTAAAATATTGTTGAATGTGACGTTAAACACCATAAACCACAACCATATTTAATTTAATTAAAATCTCCTCATGATCACTTCCCCTTTTCTTTCTTTGTCGCTGTACACACGTTTTTTTTAACGGAAGAATTGACAATATTTCAGTTATATCCTTGATGAGAGGGAGTATAATGTAGTAATAATAATAATGTAAGGAAAACACATGACACGGAGATGGACGAATGTTTTGACTGCCAGAGAAAAAGGGGGAAATAGGGATAGGGTCGGGAAATATTGCCTTACGCCAGGTAATCAACCACTCCCTCATATTGTCTGTGGCGGATTGTATTGTATGTGCTAGGAGGATGGCAGCCTCCAAAATACATAGACAACTCATTTACGCTCCGTCTTACTCATAGGCAGATCCAGGAGGGGCAAGGGGCCCAGGCCCCCTTTTTGAGCTAAGTTATAGACGGGGGGAAAGGTGTTTTGATAGAATATTTCCGATTCGTCCTAGTCACTTTTTGTTTAACCATGCATTGTAATTTTCGATTTGAATTACGCCTCTGTATCTTTTGATTTTTCTTAAAACAAATTGTTTTGAAATACAACATTTTTTTTCTGAAAAAAAATGACC
>MJUT01015527.1:3846-18705 GCA_002080005.1 Gigantidas platifrons | reverse complement strand
TTCAAGTAAGTTCGCATTGTCAAATTCTACCGATTCTAATTTCCCACTTAATCTAGATATTCTGGTGTTATAATCTGCTTTTAATTTTTCATTTTCAATTTTCACTTCTTTTCTGATTTTTTCATGTTCCTTTCTTACTTCTTTTACAACTTCGTCTTTTATTTCGTACTTCATTTTTGTCATCAGTTTTCCCATAATTTCAGTTACTAGTTTTTCTATATCATCCTTTTTAATTATTTTATCTATCGATAATTTTATACTGTCCAATTCGTTTTCGATGCAAATACTATGGTCAGAATCACTTGACAGGCAAGAATGTAGTCGTTTTGCTGCTTTAGGTGTACACTTGTCATGAAAAACATTTTCGTTAGATTTTTCAATCTGGCGTTCTGAACTTGCCGTCGCTGTTGGTGGTTTATTCGTATCAACTGTAGCGGTTGATATAAATTTTGTGATTGACGATTGTTGTGACATTATGGTAGATCTATCGAGTACACCTTTAACTTCAAGCGTGATTAGTTTGTTTACATTGTATTATAAATATGTCTATTGTCTATCTATCTAAAAATAGATCTTTTGTGGTTCTATTGCTATTCAAGTTACACAATTGTGGTTTACTTATTGTATTGAAGAACAAACATGTGTTTATCTTATTTCGACATATTTTTTTGTATTTGATTAATTCAGTGATTGATTGATTGATTGATTGCTGCTGAACATAAAGTGGGCATCATTTAAGCCATATTCGGGAAAAATAAACAAACAATAAATACATTCTTAGGTAGTATAAATCTTGGGCTATAGTGGAGGGTAATTTTGACTGCCACTGGAAAAGGAGTGGGTTGGGTTGGGTCGGAAAATTTAGCCTTGGAACAGACTACCTATGGACCACTCTAAACGAGCTGTTACAAGGGGTCCTTAGTGTTCCTAGAGTGTGGCATTCTCTCGACACGGGATGTCTTTAGCATCTCCCCTGGATGTTGGTTGTGAACCTATACATCCCCCACAATCAGGGACGTACCTTTTGGAGGGCCAGTGCCTCCAGGACGGAGAAACCTCGTGTTTATTCTTCCCCAGCACACTCTAAGGGAAGGGGTTTGTAATTCACGTTAAACCACTGTGGTTCAAATATTCTATTTAATGACATTCATGTGTTGGTCTTACTTGAGCAGCAGTAAAATTTGTTTGCATTCATGACAAAACATTGTGTGAATGACAGCTTTTGACATGATTTTTGGGGAATATTTTCAATTGCCATTTTCACACAAAAAAAAATAATAATTACGCAGTGCATGTAGGTTCATTGCACAAGGAGTGTGCCAAATAACATTCGTCTAATATTGTTGAAGCAGTCTACAAAACATGAGTAAAATCGGATAAATGCTGAAAAGGCTTTATACAAGAAACTTTTTAAAATAGCCCGCGGAGTGAAACAGTTGACTGTTTCCCTACTTCCGGATCCGAATTCCATGCTCGATAACGATGCGCAGTGCGTCATTCCTGTCAAGCGTTGTTGACAAAATTATTCACGACAGTTTGTAATAAAGAAAGAAAACTGTATTCAAAGAAATCTATGTTGTCGATCCGTTATTGCCTACAGATATATTTCGAGAAAACGCTGATATAAGTTAATAAAGCAGTTATTTCATGTCTGTTCAGAGAACAGTCAAACTATTGTCCCTCGGTGCTGGAGATGACATGGGAACTGTTGCCTTCGGCCTCAGGCAACAGTTCTCAAGTCATCTCCAGCACCTCGGATCAATAGTTTTGACTGTTCCCCGATGCCACTGAGAAAGAAATTTAGTATCTGCTGTTTTTTTTCTGGGAATTTCTATCAGTTAATAAGACAGTTGTATCATGAACCATCAGGTACATTGACGGATGGACAGTATAAGTTGAATTATCTCCCCTTTTAAATTTTGGACAGCAACCATATTCCTTCATGCACATCTGCAGGTAGTATACTACAAGTGCGTAAAGTTTCATAAAAATCCAATAAGCCGTTTAGGAGGAGTTGCGCTTACAAGGTACATGCCCCCCTTTTCGGGAAAGTATAAGTTGAATTATCTCCCCTTTTAAATTTTGGACAGCAACCATATTCCTTCATGCACATCTGCAGGTAGTGTACTACAAGTGTGTAAAGTTTCATAAAAATCCAATAAGCCGTTTAGGAGCAGTTGCGCTTCCAAGGTACATACCCCCCTTTTCGTGAAAGTATGTTGAATTATCTCCCCTTTTAAATTTTGGACAGCAACCATATTCCTTCATGCACATCTGCAGGTAGTGTACTACAAGTGTGTAAAGTTTCATAAAAATCCAATAAGCCGTCTAGGAAGAGTTGCGCTTACAAGGTACATAGATGGATGGACGGACAGGGCGATTCCTATATACCCCCCAAACTTTGTTTGCGGGGGGTATAAATATAGAAAATATAGAAATTATGATGCAACTTAATGTTGTTGGTTATAGGTAATATCAAGAAGTAAATTTTGAATAACATGGTGCTGATCTATATTAACATTCCAAATAGGAAAAATTCCAAACGAAAATGCAGAGATTTCTTGTGTTTTATCTCGAAGACAAAAATGGGGGAAAACATAGTCATGATAGATATAAAATGTTTCATAAGTAAACTATTGTTTTTTTTTTATTTTTTTTTTTTAAATAAAAGCCTTTTTACTATTGGATAACCTGTGCAAAATGGAACCTTTTCAGTTTTTCAAAATTGTACATATTACTTAACATACTGACGTGACGATCCAGATTAAAAAAAAATGTAAAATCTTACCTAGTTTTATCCAATTTTTTTATAAAATGGCAAAAAAACTTAAATTTTTGAATAGAAGTAGATTAGAAATAGTAGCAGTAACCTATAAAAAGTATTGACGTAGCAGTAATGAATAACGTCTATTGAAGTTATAATACACAGTCAGCATTTAAAATCAATGAAATTGTCAAAACGTTAGAACATATAGCAATACTGATATGTTGCTGATCACATAGTCCTAATTACAGATGTTCAGTCATGTCTGTGTCTGTTACATTTTTCAAGTTTGAATTTGAGCAACTAAAACCTTTACAGTCTCCACATCCAACTGTTCTTATAGGAAAAATTTGACCGTTCACACTTTCCCATCCCCATTCTAGAGGGCTGATATCATCTGTTGTTACTACCAACTCTTGTAGTTGCAGATAAACATGTTTGCTGGGGTAACTTGCTGCTGTAGGTGTAGGGGACAAGGTATGGAGTTGCAGAAAGACTGTGTTCTGCATTATCTTTCTTGTAAATTTTCCATATCTTAATAAATTAAACCCCTCATAAATGATGCCCACATACAAAGATGCAATAACTTCCTCGCCAGATTTAGCCGATTTTGGTTATCCTGTTTATGCCCATTGGTTTTATTGTTCCCAAAATTATAAAGTATTTGGCTTTCCAATCTTTCGATTTTGAACGTATACCTGATGAAGGTTATTCCAGAAACATGTCGTGTGCACTAAATGTTATATGTTTTTTATCCTATTTCATCCTGAGATGCATTATGACTCATGAACATCAGAGCAGGCTCCTTCGCACGAATGTCATTAATATAATCTTTTGAAAAGTGGTTGATTTTTCTATTCCAAACATTTGAGAGGTCGTGTCATAGCCAGAAATAGCACGAACAAAATAATGGCATTTTATGCACGAATTATCTCCCTTATTTTCATATTTTTGCATATTTTGTTTTGTAAAATTCTTACTTTTCTCCCTTTTAGATTTGTCTAGATTTTTCATATGTTGAATATGTTTATGTCAAGAACTAATTACAGTTGAAATAAATTCTTTTACAATTAGTTTGAGGTAAAACCGTAGATTGACAGGACTAATTAATATTGTTACTATTTTTGACCTGTTCTGACCTTGTCCAGTAACTTTCGGCAATTTCTCTCCCGAGGAAAATAGCTCAAATCAGTTAAATAATTGAAAAAAAAATCATCCCTGTAATTAATACCTAGATAAATATCAAATGCTGAAACTTATTATTTGGCTATATTGTATTGAAGCTATTTTTAGTATTCCTCTTCCAGAATGATAATTATATAAAACTAGAGCCTCACTGGAACAAACCATTATCTAAAGATAACAATTGTACATGTCAATATGGTTTTTGACTGAGGACTAGCTCCTAATTATGTTCTTACAGTTAAAATTTAAACAGCTTCTGGTTTGAAATAAGGTAGTCGTGGTGGCAATCTTGAATATGGCAGCCATACATTTAACTATGGTTTTGACAGAGGCTGAGCTCCTAATTATGCTCTTACAGTGAAAATTTAAGCAGCATCTGGCTTGAAATAAGGCAAGTGTAGTCAATTTAAGAATTTCATATTTTCAGTCGTGATGGCCATCTTGAATAGAATTTGGATCAATCAGAATTACTTCGAATGAGAAAAATCCACGGACTATTCCTGTCAGATTTAGTTGAAATTTCCAGAGTTGCTTCTGAAAATAATATTTCTTTTAACGATTTTCCTTCTCAAATATGCTATGATTCTGTCACCGGTAAAACAGTATACTGACTTTAGCTAGGTGAATTAAAAACACTATAACCAATATAATTCAATTTTTAGGATATTTTATTGTAAAGATTATTGGAAAATTAAATAAGCGCGTAATTACTAAAATGCAAATTTCTATCTACAAATATCAATGATTTAAACTTTTTTTTATGACTAAGGGAATATTGTACTATAATTAATTCACATGTAGTTTATAAATCTGATCACAAAAAGTAATAACAAATATTACAACAGCTTTTACAGAGTAACCATAGTAACAATAGCACTCCATTAATGACATTCCTCCATTGAACATCATGATCTGTATTTGTGTCTGTCTTTTTTTTACCTAAATCTCTTTTCATCTGGAAAATAAAGGTAAAATTTTGTAAAATAATAGGGGCCATACCAAGTTCAAGAATATACAAAAAATATAGGGTTATGGTGTTTAATGCCACTTTCAATAGTATTTCAGTTGCATCCTGGCGGTAAATTTTATTGATGGAGGAAACAGGTGTACCCTGAGTACACCACTGACCTACCGCTAGTCACTGACAAAGTTTATCACATAAAGTTGTATCAGGTACACCTCACCTGAGTGGGATTCGAACTAACAATGTTAGCACTGATTGAATACTAATAATCCAACTACAAATGTACCATAATATACCACGCAGCCTCTGAAACAGCATAGCTCAACCTGTCAAGAGGGTACCTTTGAAAACGATTGGAATGATCCTTGTCTCTGCTCTTTTGCAATAAAATTTGGCAGTTGTTTTGGACTTATTGTCATTGCATGATAAACACCATATACATACATTGTCGGTGAAACGAAAATTCATTTGCACTCGCTGTGGAAAAGGCAAGAAAATCTAGCCAAAGTATCGCTGTTCTACCTGTTTCTGAAACTCCTACATATCAATTTTTGATCCAGTACTCATTCTATATGAACTTTTAAATTACATAATGCATGTTACATAATGTCACTGACCAGTAATAGTTCTTCTGGTATCTGGATCATGAAGAGTGAATGGTAAGAAACGGTAACAGTATAAGCACGGACCTGATAGGGGACAAGTTTGAAAATGACTAGAAAGATATGATTGTGTCTGCTTATATCAGACAATTGGGCAGTTGCAGGATATACAAAATAAAAGCATTGTCTGTGAAAATAAAATTTATTTCACTTGCTACGAAACTAAACCCTCGCTTTTTTACATGTTTCTAAAGCTTGACATTTTTTTTATACTTTCTGACAATATTGTACATTAATTGTATATTTATCGGTCAATAGGCAGATAGGGCCCATCCTAATCGTATGGTAGTTGTGAGTTCGAATCCCGCCTAGGCAAAGTGTACTTGATACAACATTATGTGAAAAAGTTTGTCAGTGACTTGCGACAGGTCGGTGGTTTTCTCCTGGTACGGTTTCCTCCACCAATAAAACTGACTACCACAATGTAACTGACATAATATTAAAAGTGGCATTAGGCACAATAATCCCAAACCCAGGTTTGACTGTAACTTACATTTAATAAATTCTATATTTCTCTCTCAGATCATCAATAATGTCCTGTCTTTCTGGAACCTCTAGAGCCCCAATCAGCTGTTGTATGGTGTCTTGTTGTGTCCGTTTATGTTGACTATTTCGCCATCTGATCAGCGCCACTGTGGTCTGTTTAATTGTCTGGTTCGGATTGTCCATCTGGATCTGTTTTATCTCTGCTAGCGAAAAGTCCAATGCTATGGCCACTTGAGTCCAATCATTACCAAGTTTAGAGGCCACATATGATAAAACCTTGTCTGATAACTTACCTAAAATGAAAATAAATATAATCTGTAAGACTCAGATCGACATCAGCTTCTAATCGACGTCCGATCCTCTAATCCATGTCCAATTTTTACTTCATAGACATCTGTACCTCAGATCTATGTTCTTTTTTCAAATTCTCAAATCGGCGTCCAATTCTCAAAATTAGCGCGGTTTCTCACTTTCTCAAATCAACGTCCAATGACGTCACTGATGTATGCTCTAACCCTAACCCATAAATCGGCCATAGATCTGAGAAATTGGAAAGGATGCCGATTTCAGAATACCTTTAAATCAGACCGTGATTTGAGATAATGACATCAGTGGATGCAGGTTGAGGAGTGGACGCTAATTTGAGTCAGGACGTTGATCTGAGTCTATCATATAAATTCAGTTTTTTACTATAAATTCATTATTGAATTATAACATACGCTATTCTTTGTCTTGTGCAGTAGAAAACTTAGTAATTCTCAATTGTTAGAAAAACGACAAACTTTCAATGTAATTTATCAAGATTTGGGCATTAAAACTAATATAAAACTTTCATAAATGCAAAACACAGATTTTATACCGAACATGTTTAGGCCCTTTGGTTTTTATATGCTCCCTAAAGATTTATAAATCATTTTGCGTTCCAATCTTTTGATTTTGAGTGTATCAGATGAAGGGTTAGGGTTGTGGTGTTTAACTCCACTTTCAACAATATTTCAGTTATATCGTGGCGGTTCTATTGGTGGACGAAACAGGAGTACACAGAGAAAACCATTGCGCTGCTACAAGTCACTGACAAACTTCATCACATAATATTGTATCGAGTACACCTCGCCAGGAACGGGGTTCGAACTCACAATGTTAGTGGCGATAGGAATTGATTGCACAGGTAGTTGTAAATCCAACTACCATACGATCATGACCACGGCAGCCCCAATCTTATTTGGAAACAGACTAGTTGTTAATATGGCAATGTCATTAAAACGGTTGATAATATAAACATTTTCCTTTAGTTGAGAGTTTAATGGCAGATTTACAACACAGAGAATTTTGGTGAATATATTTAACAGTCTTGCATTTGTTTGGACGGTCAAGATTACATGACATGACCCCAAATGGAATGTTAATTCATTACATTACACTTAGACACAAATTAAAGTAAATGAAGAGCTTGTAGTAAGAAAGGCTAAATGAACAAGAGAGACTGTCCAACATTACACTTAGTATAGAAAGAAAGGATATAGATGTAAATGAACAAGAGAGACTGTACAACATTACACTTAGTATAGAAAGAAAGAATATGGATATAAATGAACATGAGAGACTGTACAACATTACACTTAGACATAAATTAAAGTAAATGAAGAGCTTGTAGCTAGTAAGAAATGATATAGATGTAAATGAACAAGAGAGACTGTCCAACATTACACTTAGACACAAATTAAAGCAAAGGAACCGTTTATTGTTACTGACTGTATATTATTTCTGACCATATATTGTTGCTGACCGTATATTGTTACTGACCATATATTGTTACTGACCATATATTGTTGCTGACCGTGTATTGTTACTGACCATGTGTTGTTACTGGCCTTATATTGTTACTCATCATATATTGTACCTGACCATATATTGTTACTGACCATATATTGTTACTGAATGCTCATCATATATTGTAAATTTGTAACTGTCCGTATATTTGTTACTGACCGTATATTTGTACTGAATGTTTATTGTTGCTGACTACATATTGTAACTGACCATATATTGTTGCTCATAATATATTGTAACTGACCTTTATTTTTTACTGACCATATATTTTTACTGACCATATATTGCTACTGACCGTATATTGTAACTGACTGTGTATTGTTACTGATCATATATTGTTACTGACCGTATATTGTAACTGACTGTGTATTGTTGCTGACCGTTTATTGTTACTGACCATATATTGTAACTGACCACAGGCAAGGGCATTATCAGTGTTGAAGTCAATACTACTGTCCCAAGGGCAGTCGATGTATCACGATAATGCCCTATGCATAAGTAATTAATATTTTTATTTCATTGAAGGAGATAAGAGTTTCTAAATAATTTTGCTCATTTTAGTACATTGTTGGTTTACATTCACAACCGCACGATTTCCGTTGCGTTTAAAAAAAAGAAACCCTCAAGTGGTCATTAACATGATAATACCTGCGGGCATTATCATGTTAATGACCGGTGGATTTTTTTAACACAGATTAATGCATGACACATGACCATGTCTACACCAATGAAAAAGTTGAATTTAGAACTGGTATGAAATAACATATATTGTAACAGACCGCATATTGTTACTCACCATATATTGTAACTAACCGCATATTGTTACTGACCATATATTATAACTGACCGTGTAGTGTTACTGACCATATGTTGTTACTGGCCATATAGTGTTACTCATCATATATTGTAACTGACCATAAATTGTTACTGACCATATATTGTTACTGCAGGCCTCAACATTAATGTTTGTTTGATTATCCGGTACCAGTGAAAACTGACGTCGGACAAGTAGATCTTGTATCACGGTTGTCCGGCGGGACAGGTGAAAAAATGACTCATACCTTTTGAAGGTTATTTTCTATGATAAAAATATGTTGCTTTGTCATTTTTACAAACTTTAACTTCGCAAAAAATTATTTTAATGTGTGTAAAAGTATCAGTTTCCATTGAAGTACACTATCGCTAATTATAAGGTGAACCAAGAGATATTCTGAACATATACTTGGTCCATATCTTTTCAGCGATTTGCTTAAATGACAACTGGCATTAAGTAATTATATTTAAATAGAAATAGATTTGTTTCCTTCCCCTATACAATAATTCCCTGGAAACAGAAATAAAATTTCCATCGGCATGGATCTATATCCCCTGATCTTAGAAAGTGCGGATTTACAAAAAGCGGCGGAGCTCAATTCAACCAGAAATGTTAAGGCATCTGATGTTAATTTCCATTGAGGAACATTCAGTTGCTGATTTTGATACATAATCTGCATTTAATAGATGGTGAACAACGACGTTCAAAGCATCCTGGATTCAATCCATATTATACGATTACCGCTTAGATTGGCCTGCTATTCGAGAACCAAACTTAGAAATGGATGATTAGACACTCATGCCATGATTGCATCGTTTGATACAAATGACTTTATGTGTAAGTGTATGTTAATTTGTCGATTAAAGATGTCATAATCATAATGTCTGTTTGTATTAATAATGACAGAACGAGACAATGTTTGTGAGACAAAAACCAAAACATTTTACACAAATTCCTGATAATTATTCTCTGTTTTTTTATAATTTTTATTTGGACAACAAAAAGATTGAGTCGGACAAGTACTTTTTTTTAGTTAGTTGTCCAAAGGGACAAGTTAAAAAAATGTTATTCAAAGGACTCATAGTTGATGGTGATGGTTCACAAGATATATTAGATACTGAGTTTGGTACTGTTTGACTGCTATTTTGCCTGTTTTTCCAGTATTGTTGTAAATGCTGTTTTAGTGACAACGGGAACCTTTCAACCGTAATGAAAGCGAGAGGTTGGCGCCGTAAAATCTGATTCAATCCACCATTTCTTTAGAAATGCCTGTACCAAGTCAGGACCATTGCGGTTTTCCAGTTTCCCGGTTGTTGACTGATTTTGTCTGTTTATTGATTTATGAGTTTTGAATTTCCCTTTGTAAGATTGCTCTGTGTTCGGTAATTTTGTTATTACCCTTATTGTAGAGGCCTGTACTGACCATATACATGTATTGTAACTGACCATATATTGCTATTGACTATATATTGTTGCTGTCCATATACTGACCATATAGTGTCGCTGTCCGTGTATGTAACTAGAGTAATGCTAGAACAAGAACTGTTCATTCCTCCGGAGCACCCAAGTTCACCCTCAGTTTTTAGTGGGATTCGTGTTGCTCAATCTTTTGTTTTCTGTGTTTGTTCTTTAGTTCTTTTTTTTTATTGGTCATTGTATTGTCTGTCTTATATTGTTTTACGGTCGCTGATTACCCCTTTGGTATCTAGTAACTTTTCCTGACATAACCCCATACATGAATGATAAAGGGATCAAACGAACACGTAATTTTAATTTAACTGAGAAGATAACAATTAACTTACTTTGAGTGTGTCTAGTATTACTGTTGTGGATCTCCTGTTTATTGTCAGCAATACTCGGTTTATTGTCAGTAATATTCTGTTTGATGTCAGCAATATCCTTTGTATTGTCAGCAGTATTCTGTTTCATGTCAGCAATATTCTGTGCATTGGCATCAACCTGTTTTTGTATTTCTGCAAAGTCTTTGCGCATTTGTTTCTGTTCTTTTCGTATATCTTCTTCTATTACATTTTTGATGCATTTGTCAAAGCTTTTCGTTCTCATTGACTCTACATCTGTTGATAAGCTACATTTGCTTAATCTGCCAATGGCCTGATAAGAATATAAAATAAATCAACAAAGTAATGTCCATGAAAACAAAAATATGTTCATAGAAAAGAAATTCATGAAAGTAAATGTGTATTTACAAAAAAAAAATATATTTGCTGAAAGTCGTCGATGTGTACTTGTAGCAATCACAGTTTGAATAAATTTTCACGTGGATGAGTTATCGTCTGCTCGAATTTGACAGGTTAATAGATAGAACAGCCCAACTGGGCTACATAAATGGTCTGTGACATTGTTAGCAAAAGGTAGATATAAATTATCGCCTTTTCCATGATTATTTCTTAATTCACCATCAATACACCAATATTGTATATTTACCTGTGATAAATCTACAAATGTGTATAAAAGGGTACCTGTCAATTATTTTACCTGTGATAAATCAACAAATGAGTGTACAATGGGAATGGTAAATTATTTTACCTGTGATAAATCAATCCAGCGGGTAGAGAAATCCGCATCACAGATTTCAAGTTCAGTACTGTGGGCAAGGAAATTTCTTAAATATCGAATTCTTTCAATGTCATCTCCTTCGTTTAAATCTCCAGATGATGGCTGTTTACCCCATCCACGTGTTGGAGCAGGAAGAGTTGCAACAAGGTTTCTGATCAGCTTGTATAGCATGTTGAAGTCAAAATCTGCAGAAACGACAACAACATGACCACCTGAAATGAATATACAAGATGAATGAAGTTTTTCTATGAAACAATAGAAAATAAAAGGATAAACAATAATAGTCGACAATAAAAGGATAAACAATAATGGTCGACAATAAAAAGATAAACAATATTATTATATTTTAATCTACATTTTTTATATGATAGATTTTGATTGGATTAAATTAGTCATGTGATAATAAAATAATTGAGATGTCTTGCCAAAATTTGAGGAGATAACCTATAAAACATTGACGAAAATTTGCACTGCCGGGAAACAACCCTATTGTTACCCCGTCGAACAACCCAATTTTCCGCCACAAGGGAGATAACCTATAAAACTTTGGCAAAAATATACTGAAGGGAAAAAGAAACGCATGGTAACATAATATGGTCCTATATATTAACTGCGTGGCGTAAAATTACGAAAACTGGACAGATGAGTGGCTTGGTCAGTGTGCACTAAAATCGGTGTCTAAAGTTACTCAACCGTGAAAGGTATCAATCATGTGACATAGAGAAAGTGATAAAAAGCAAATAACACGTGCAGAATAATGATAGCATGTTCGTCAACACATCGTGTCATACCACTTTATACTCTTGAGGTATACACATCGCTTTCCACTATTTAAAGTTAATTTGAATCTCTTGTAATCATGCCACGGCTGACGGAAGTTCAGAGAGGTCAGGCTATTGCATTGCTAATGCAAGGTCAAAGTCAACAACAAGTTGCTTTGCAATTTGGTGTGAATGTTTCCACCATAGAGCGTCTTGTCCATCGTCTGAGAGATACTGGAAGGGTTGCCGACCGTCCACGTGTAACGACACCACGTCAAGACAGGGCTATTCGTCTTGCCCACCTGCATAATCGCCACGTTACTGCCACTGAAACCGCTTTAACTACGGTAGGCAATCATAATCGCCACATTCACCCAACAACTGTGAGAAACCGATTGTGCGAGTTTGGTCTGCGAGCTCGTCGACCTTACATTGGTTTTCCTCTCACTCGTGCACGTCGCGCACGTCGTATGGCTTGGTTGGCGGCACATGATGCCAGACAATTTCCAATGAGGCAATGGGTCTTTTTCACAGATGAGTCGCGGTTCACTCTTTTTCGTCCGGACGGTCGGCGTCGTGTATACTGACGTCGTGGGGAACGCTTCACCGACGCTTGCGTTCTTCAGAGGGATATGTTTGGGGGTGGCACGCTTATGGTCTGGGGAGGGATATCTCACGGGTTAAAGTCGCCGTTGATTGTGATAGTCGGTAATTTAACAGGCGTAAGGCCATACAAAGTTAATTTCTTGGTTCTCAGGCCCGCCCGCATGTGGAAATTCGTCGCCGCATTGCCGATTTTTTTGCAAAAATAGTAAAAAAAAAATGTTTAATGCGGTAGAGCTGTCCGTATGGAAAAAAACAACCGCATCCGTTTTTCTCTTATATCGCGTGGTCGGTGAAACGCTTTTAAACGCGTCATGCTTAAATGAGATTTAAAGCATCGTTATGACAATGTATAAATAAAATACGTGTTTCCGTTTGACATTTAGACAAAATGTCAATCGTTTCTGTGCAAATTCGACACAAATGTTTGCCAGTTTTACCAGGAAACATAATAGGGGGCTTCTCCGAAGCTTGTACCTTATTGGAATTGTTTACGGAGATAAAAAATGGTACGTTGGGACCAGCGGATTGGACGTTTCCATAAAAATTAACCACTTGTGATGTTTCTGCCACCATCGGAAGAAATAAAATTGAAATTTTCAATAAAGTAATGAAAAGATTTATACATTGCCATATTTTTCACAAAAAAAAGAAGAACAAATGCCTCCCTCATCACTTTTTACAGCAGTAAAAGGATAAAAAAAAATGCCGCCCTCCCTCATCAATTTTGACAAAAAAGGGCCTGAGAACCAAGTAATTAACTTTGCATGGCCTAAGATATAGGGATGAAGTCATCCGGCCGGTTGCATTTCCATTTGTGCAATATCATCACCTAATTTTCCAGCAGGATAACGCCAGACCCCATGTAGCTAGAGTTTGTCAAGATTTTCTCGGCAATCATAACATGAACCCACTCGATTGGCCTCCGTCCAGTCCAGAATTGTCCCCAATCGAACATCTGTGGCACGAACTGGACAGGAGAGTAAGGGGGCATCGGAATGCCCCCGCTTCTCTCGACCAATTAAGGGCTGCTTGATGGAAGAGTGGGATAATATCCCTATGAAAAGGATAAATGCTCTGATGAACTCCATGCACAGGAGAATCAGGGCTGTAACAGATGCGCGAGGGGGGCATACAAGATATTGACGAGTTAATCGATTTCACTTCAACATATTGGGGGGGGGGGGGGNGGGGGGTACTGTTAAATTGTTAAATTGGTTTCAATTGCTCATGAATTATTGATCAACATCTAATGAAATTTTAAAAACTGGTTGATTAAATTTGTGCTTTTATCCTTATATATAAATATTGAAAAAAAACATTCGAAACAATAATGATAGACAATAAAATGAAAAACATTAATGGTAGACAATAAAAGGATAAACAACAATGATCGACAATAAAAAGATAAACAATAATGATCGACAATAAAAGGATAAACAATAATGGTCAACAATAAAAGGATAAACAATACTGGTCGACAATAAAAGGATTAACAATAATGGTAGAAAATAAACGGATAAACAACAATGGTCGAGAATAAAAGGATAAATAATAATGGTTGACAATAAAATGATACACAATAAAGGTGAACAATAAAAGGATAAACAATAATGATCGACAATAAAAAGATAAACAATAATGGCCGACTAAAAGGACAAACAATAATGGTTGGGCCAATCAAAATAATCACTCAAACTCAATAAAGGATTGCAAACAGTGTCGCTATTAATTGTAACCTAAATAACATGCATGAACAAAAAAAATAATTACTCAGCAAGTAACCAGCAACCCAAACCTCTTTCCTTGCAAAACTTAGATAATCAGACTGGTGTAGAACAATTTTTACAGACCTCGAATGCAAGCATATTGAAATGTTCTTTACTGTCGCTGGACATTTTAACAACAACGTGTCTGTGAGTAATGGTAAACTAAAAAGTGTTACAGCAAAAATACTGTTGTACTTTGTACTTATGTAGTCTACCTCTAACAAAGGATATGAAATGTGCACAATTAAGCATAGGATACCGTACATTTCAAACAATAAAACTGTCCTTTATTGGATCTGGGAGGCTTCTTTTTCCGAACGAGTACACAGGTGAAGGCCGAAACACCGAAGGCGTCGAGGCCTTTATCTGTGTACGAGTGTGGAAAAAGAAGCTTTCCATATTCTATAATGCTCAGTTCTTTTGTTTGAAATGTACGGTATCTAA
>MJUT01015517.1:45866-67367 GCA_002080005.1 Gigantidas platifrons | reverse complement strand
CCAATTTCCGGTGTCACCCCTATACAGTGACTCAACAAGCAACAAATCAAATTTTATACCTCTGGCCACAGCAACAGGAAGTTTTCGTCTGTTCTTAGATTTTCTTCAGTTGGACACAGTAGAAATAACAAGTTGATCACATTCATCAGAACACATTTCAGGTCCATCGACAACTACATTCAGCAAGCCATTGAGCATATCATTCTTCAAACGGTTTCGAAGATCAGTTTTTATTATTTTAACCCTTGATGCTCCTCTTTCCGGCCAGGCATTATATACTGGAAGTGTTAATATCACTTCGACTAATCCGACTAAATGAGGACACATATAACTATATTCATGTTTATATTTCATTACTTCGCTGAAACACCATTCAAGTGCAGTCAGTCCTTCGATCTCAGGAACATTGGCTTTCTTCTTTAACAAATGAAATTTCAATAAATTCCACCCAGCCGTTAATTCTTCTAATTTGGAATCTGCAGTATCAAACAATTGTTCATGAATAATAGCGATAGATTCAACTCCATAATTTCGAAATTCTGGGCTCTCTTTCTCTGGAATCAAGAGTGGATTGAAGATATTCAATGCCATTAGAATAGGAATATCTGGGAAACGTTTCTCAATGTTGTCAATAAGAGCTTTTATGTAATTACATAAAGTTTGGCCAAGTTGTACCTCCGCATGACCGCCAATACTAATGTCAAGGAGCTCTAATCTACCACCCGGTTTGAGTTCCTCTTTAGCAGCATTTATTAGAGATTTACTTTCGGATATCTCCTTTAATTCTGATATTGCACACTCTAACGTAGGACTACTCACTGCACTGAAGTTAACATACCCTTTTTGAAAGAGTCTACTAATTCTTCCTAAAATGGGCAGAATAGCATGCAGAATAAACACTAAACCATCAAAATGAGCTTCATTCATTCGTTGAAGCAAACCATATGCTGCAGTGTCACTTTCTGACAATTCATTTAGAGTTTGAACCAATGGTATAAAGTCTTCCATAACTGCATTAATTGATGCCTCAAAACTCAGCCATCTAGTCTTGCATGCTTTTTTCAGAATGTTGGTACATTTTTGCTTTAAATTTGCTTCTAATATAATCTGTCTATAACCTCCCAGGTGGCGCAAAAAGCATGCCATTTTCTTAGGAGAGTAGTGAAATAACTGCCATAGGTGGAACATGTGTGTCTCAATATTGCCTATACATTTCAGGGCAGATTTTGTGTCCGTACAAGAAAGGGCCAAACACAATGAGTTGCTATTATTATTATTTTTTTCTCTTTTAAGTCTAGCTCCTAAGTCATCACGTTTGCCTAACATAACACTGACTCCGTCAGTGCATAATCCAGATACTTTATTCACATTTAGTTTCATAGACTCTAAATTTTCCATTAAAACAGTAAACAAAGTTTTTGAATCTGCGGAGTCAGAATGCTCAAGTAAATTAGCAATACAGAGGAAATCAACTTGTACAGATTTTGAAACTGGATCCACATACTGAATGTATGTGATCATCTGTTCTAAAGAAGAAACGTCAGATAAATCATTTATCATCAATCCATAACAATTAACTTTCTGTAGCTTTTCAATTAATCCACTTTTTAAAGTATCAGAAATAGTTAAAATAATTTCTTTTTGTGATCCGGCTGATCTATGATTTAAGTACTTCAAATCGTTTAACCCAATGTGTTCTACAAATTGTAGAAGTTTGTTAATTTTAAAGTTAGCAATCATCTGATCCAATACGAATAAGTGTGAATAAAAAGCTTGAAATAAAATATTATTCTGATTTTCTTCTTTATGATTTATTTCTTTCTGGAATACTGATACTCTATTCAAATTTTCATTATACTGTGCATCAATATGTTTTTGGCACTTCAAATGTTCTTGCAAAGTAAGTTTCCGAAATCTTGTACTTGGTGTCTCGGCAAATACACTTGATTTGTTTCTTATGCTTTTCATATTGTGTTTGTTGCATAGTAAACAGTAAATCGCCTGGCCTTCAACAAATATGAAATTCCATAACCTTGTCACATGGCAATATGACATCTTTTGAAGTTAGCCATGAATGTTCAAATTTTTTCTCTGATTTAGAAAGAGAACAACAATTTTTTGATGACAGAGGACATAATGATGAATTTTATTCAAGTCTTTATTTGGAAAAAGTTTTTCTATGATTTCACGTTGCTCATTATCAGGCAAGCTTTGATTTATAATTGAAACGCTGCACTCCTGTTGTACATGTATATGGTTCTCAGTTGAAGGAGTGCATTCATTGTGATTTACATCAGATTCACTTTGGCTCACAGATTTGTCACCTACAAGTACAAAAGGTCAAAAATTGAAAATTCCAAACAGTACGCAGTAGTCCTTAGGGGACGACCATTTGATTCTGAGGGGCGGGGGCTTGGCAGATTTGGTCGAGTCAGAATATTTATTTTCGAAAATTTGCGAGTAAAAAAATTTACGTGATTTACATTATTTTCAACTGATTATTTATTTTCATTTCTTGTACAACAGAATCTGGCGGCCAGTATATTGATTTATTTATTTACTAGGAGGTGGAGACCAGCATATCTATTTCCAAATTTTCTCAGGTTAAGATATTTATTTACAAAATCTGCTACCCCCCTCCATCAGAACCTGGTTGTCCACTTATGCACACATCTTGTAACTTAAATGCTCTGTACAGGATCAAAATTATTTTTCATTCATGACACATGTAATTTGAAGTGTTTGAATTTTCATTATATTGGCACAGACCTTCCATCAAAAGGACCCTCTTCAATTGTAATAAATAATTCTCATCAAAATTGACAAGACTAAGCAAGAATTTTCATTCATCAGTTTCTGTATGAAAAATATAGGTAAAACTCCGAAGTGACGAAATTATGTTCTTGTAATGTGGCACTGATTGCTTCAGGTCTGCTTTATTGTTGACAGGGATTTGCCTTGTCTCATTGCCATTTACCCCTTGACTTTTCTTTTTACAACTATATTCCTACATAGAACCAGTGCACCCCCTCCGGGTCATTATAGACAGTTGATCACATAGCTACATTGCATATTATCATGGCATAGACATGTCAGTGGGAGTTTTGCTCCCGATTTTTTTAAGGCTGGACGGTGACAGTGCAGTGTCCTCTTTTTTGTCAGTTTGTTTCATGGGCATATATTCCACATAATTGGATTTTCTTTTATTCTCAATAATCTGACCTTTACTCTGCTTTGGAGCCGCCGGCGCCGACCGGCTAAAGTAATCGGTTATTGATCTTTTCATCCCCGATTTTCATCATGCTTCGTCATGTCGTCAAGTTCTGGTTCCAAACAATTTGTTTGTCACTTCGCTATGTTTAGCCTCTTTCAAACGCATGGATGACAAAACTGGTTCCTCGCACTGCTCTTACTACCGTTGATTTTACTGAATACTCGGGAACCAGCCGTAAGACAAAAGATGACTACCGATCCTGACCTCGTCGCCGATATTAGCGAAAATCGTTTTTGAGATAGGAAATTTGATAGCCGGCAAAAAATACCCAAAAGGCGACGGATTTTGCCGGCTGCCGGCTTTTATTGAAAACACTGGATGGGTGGAACTACTGGTGGAATGACCATTCTACTAGCTAAAGTGACAGCTGGTTGACTTAGAGACACTAATATCACCTGGTCTTGGCCTACATACGTTGGAGCTGTGCTATGACCATTGACCACACCTCCAACAGTACTGAGATGTGCATGATGCTGGTGTTGTAGCTGGAACCATCATTCTACTTGTGACGGATGCAGCTGCAGGTGGAATGACCATTCTACTAGCTATAGTAACAGCTGGTTGACCTCGGGACGCTGATATTACCTGGTCTTATTGTATATGTGGTGAGACTTTCCTCTTTCGACTGGAACGCCTTAGCATGTTTGACACAGTGAGCTAAAAAATAAACAAATACAAATTATAACTGCAATTAATTTGATTAAACTTAAATCCGTCATACCGTTGCACAATATAATTACATTTAGTTTGCCGGTTACGCAAGATTTCTGCTATAATTTATCATGGATACTCGAGTGTCGTGCTTTATAATTTTTTTAAGATCCTAAAAGAAAGGAATAAAATTAGAATATTTGTCCGAGTCTCCTATATAGTAATACACAATCTAGATTATGACAAATATAACCTGACCGTATGCTAATCACCCGATTACTTTTCAACGAGACATGCATGTATTCGAGTATTTTACGGGGCCCGGGTGGCTCAGTGAGTTAGGTCGTTGGATCTAACAGCTCATACAAGCCTATCACCAATACGGCGTGAGTTCGTACCCGGCTTTGTACTTTACAAAAAAGGGTGCACTCGACTCGCAACCGCAAGTGATAAAGCTTACCAGTTGCTTGCCCAGGGTCGGTGGTTCTATCCGGGCACACCGGCTTCCTCCACCACTAAACCTGGTCGCCATGATATAGCTGAAATATTGATGAAAGTGGCGTTAAACACCAACATTCAAATTAAAACATTCGAGTATTTTACAAATTTAATTTACATGCATATAAATTGCACAACTTACATAATAAATGAAATAAAATAAATTACACAAATTAAGATTTAATGTCAAGTAATCACATAATCAATGATTACCACTGATTATTTATTAATCAGATAGATGACCCAAACCGACATGATGCAATGGAACATGTAATCCCATTCAATGCATCAATACCTCCACGAACGAACCAAATGCACATCGAAGCCACCTTTAGGGGACCCTGGTAATCACATACTCATTCACCATTTACAGCGATGGTAAACATACCTATATTTATAATTATACTTTTAACCTGTATGGTACTGTAACATAATAATATAATTTTTATGACATGTGACATGTAAAACTTTTTGCAAGTGACACTTAGTGTAAATTATCGTCGCCATCCAACAAATATTAGCGAATGAAAGCTTAAAAACTAAACGCAACCTTTGAGTTTTAAACATTAAGACGTATTTCAATAACATTTCGCTTGGATGACTGTTTTTTTCTTCAGATTTTTTTATGATAATGTCTAACTAATAAAAACGTGACCTGAATCAACGAATCCAAAACGAAAAAGGAGGTGAACTTAAAACTATTGAGTGAACATCGATTCAGCTAAAAACCGTTATAGCAATCCATACCAGCATACGCTGGAACGGACCTAAATTATGTGTCTGCTGCCGATAAGGGATTTAAAACAAATTATTTTAAATCCTATTAAAATGTTAAAACTGTCGCCTGCGACATCAATAAATATTCATATATGATGTCTACGTCGCTGCCTGTCATCTCGAGACCTTCACGAATTACTGGTTTTAGAGTGTTTGGTTGTATTAACCGTTCAATGTCAAACTTATATGATTTATTTACAAATGTCACGGGCGACACAATTGTGAAATTTTTAAAAGATATTCATTTGTATACAAAAATATAGTTTGATATCATATGCTCTCAATATATGGTTTTACCTTTTTAATGTTTCTTTTATTTGTATATATAATCTGATTATTTTATAAAGAAGTATGTTTTACGTTTTATTTCTAATCGTCTTATAGGTGTCTAAGGTAATTATAAATTTGGTCACGCCACGATATAGCTGAATTATTGCTAAAGTTGGCGTTAAACACCAATCAATCAATCAATCAATCAATCAATAACCGTTCTTTTTGTATTTTCTTTGTCTTGAGACAGAATATTATATTCAGGACAAGAATAAGTTCAATTTTTAAAACTTTCGATAACAAATGACAACCATATAATGTAATGGTCAAGTCCAAAAAAGTCGCTTATTTAAGGAGTTTAATGTACCCACCGAACACACGCCTGAAGCTTTCTGTATGTTATTTTCAATGTTTTTACTTTTATTTTAATCGGGTCGTCACCAATTCGTACCGCCCGATTTTTTAAAATATACATTTGTTTAGCGTAGGGGTATCTTCACGAAAAATAATGTCTTACTTACAAGATCGTTAAATTGCAATGTTGACTTTATCATTAGGTAAAAACACATTTTTATGACTGTTTGAAGAATATAGATTGTCTTTAAAATACAAAAATATTCATTTTAATCTATTTAAATCATGTAATAACATTCTATAATAAGGAGGTGGTTTTCATATAAATTGTGACATGTAACTAACCAATATAACAATTTTGTATGAGATCAATTTTTATTTTAGTATTTTCTGAATACTTTTAAATACAATGCATCAATTTTATCCATTTAAATATGAAGGTGTTCGATCAAACAGACACAGTTAATGAAAATCATTTAGAGTGTCCAGGTGAAAAAGTTGTAATTTTCCGGAAAAATACATTAACCGTTCGCGTACCGTATTTAGTGTTCTCGTCCTATTAAGTGACCCGAACTTGCAAATTGCATATGCTTTAAAATTGCTTAAGAAAATTTGTTTTTGTGTTTTGGTGTTCTTGAGTTGTCTAAGAGTTGATATCAAGTAATTATTTCAGTATTTCTCAACAATAAGCTGTTATACTTTGGTTATTAAATTAATCGATATTATAAGAAAACCTTACTGGTGATGGTGTGATTTTATTCCGAAAAAATTGCCAGAGTCTTGTTAAATTTGGTTCGTCGATTAAAAAGAAAGCTAGGCAGTCTTTAAATTGGCAAAATTGTATTATTTGTCAAGAACCAGGTACAAATGAAAATTTAATAAACATGCAGAGTCAGGGCAAACATTCGTTTTTAAGGGCAATGGAGACCCGGAAAGATGATGTTTATTCCGAAACGTGTTAAGCGAATTAACTTCTATGTCTGATATAAAATTGTACTATGCTGTTGTCAAATATCATAAACCATGCTACAGAGCTTACACCAGCAAACAAAACCTCAAACCTTTTCTAAAAAATTAAGTTTTAGATGATAGTTATCGAGGAAGTTCCTCTTTGACTATCTCTATAATTGAAAATGTACCGTCTGAACCAAGCGTTTTCAGAAGGTCAGACTGGATGACCAAAAGGGCAAGTCAAAAAAATGTTACGGCAACTTGAATAAATTGCGAATTCAAATTGTCAACCTGTAAAGACTGTAGTTTGGTTCGTCTTCCTCCTTGTGAATCCTCGTTTTTGATTGATTGATTTTTGGTGTTTAACGCCACTTTCAACAATATTTCAGCTATATCATGGCGACCAGTTTTAGTGGTGGAGGAAGCCGGAGTACCCGGAGAGAACCACCGACCATGGGCAAGCAACTGGTAAACTTTATCACTTGCGAGTCGAGTGTACCCTTTTTTGTAATTTACAAAGCCGGGCGCGAACCCACGCCGTATTGGTGATAGGCTTGTATGAGTTGTTAGATCCAGCGACCTAACTCATTGAGCCACCCGGGCCCCTTGAAAAGAAAGAATAATCGTTTTTGAAGTATGTTCTGAGGTCAATATTGCAAACGAAGATTTAGATGACCGCTGATCAGGCTAAGCCAGTCATAGGCACCGTTATCCTACGCATGGCAGTAAAAACAATTAGGACTTCAACCTATCCTATTTGTATGGCACATGTCGTCCGACATCCTTCAGGATCTGATACGTACATGCAAATGTAAGTCTGTTTGCTCTACTGCCTGTGTTTGTTTTGAGCAGAACTTAGCTTGTACAGGGTTGTGCCCATGCCAAGCTAAAGAACAATACGGCTTCAATATTCATTCACGACGTACTGAGACTGTTGAGGATGATGACAGTTAGAATATTTGTAGCGGTACAACAGTCAGTTTCTGAAAGTACCATGTACTTCAGTGTTCATTGGTGATATTGTAATTGTCTATGATATACAATCAATCATTCTATCAATTGACCAGTCATATCGATTAATCCATTATAATTATCAACCAATCATATCAGTAAACACTGCAATCCAAACAATATATTATTCAGCCATAATTTGCTTACAGTTATGGACTGCCATAAAACGTCATTTAACGACAAGACTTAAGTTTTTTGGTATAGGAAATCAGAATAACAGTATCTTATGACGTAACTGATCTAACATTATCATAATTTTATGTTCTGGAAATGGAAACCCCATTTCCGGTACCACTAAAACATTGTCATTAGATATGTAATCTATTATATGTAGAGTTGATATGTTTACATAATACACATAGCTGAATATGTGCTACACTGACGTTGTATATACCACTCGGGATCGAGCTTTAGAAAAAAACCAACCTGGTTAAAAATGTATTTTGGATATCCGGTTTTTCGGAGAGGGTATTTTTTATATGTTAATCAAATAAAGCATATCGACATTTGATGTCGAAAATACGTCACTTTGACGTCATAAATCATATTGAAATATGCAAAAAAAAAACAAAACCTTAAATTTTGTACATCGTAATTTATTTATGCGATTAATGAATTACAAGCATAAATGTATTTAATGGACAAAAGTAATGTGCAAATTAATCGTATTGACAATATTTTGGACTCGCAGACAAGTGATCTTTGACCTCAATTTGCATAAACTCAGGCGATAAAATTTCGTGACGACCCACGTAATTTTAAAGCCCAGTATCTGCTATCATAATATATATATTCATATGTTTAGATGTGTGTTCGGAGGGTATATTAAAATCAAAATTTTGAAGGTCTGACACCCCGACTAATACACGATGCTGGAGATCCAAATCGGACGTTCTCTGGGCTGCGTCCATATTCTGTGATCTCTCCGCTGTTTCAACTTTGTGCACTTTACGGTCATATTTGTGTTTTAGAAGTGCAAAAAATGCATGAACTGCAGTCTGACCTAAACACACTTGGTTCATACTGTACAGTTTTAATTATAGAGCTAGTCAAAGAGAAACTTTGCTTGTGTAAGCTCTGTAGCATGGTTTATGATATTTGACAACAGTAGAGTCCAATTTTATATTAGACATAGAAGTTAAATCTTTAATACCTAAAGTAATACACCAATGTAAATCACATAATTCGTTTTTAAATCAGTTTATAAATATCTAAAATGAATAAAGAGAGAGAAAAAACGGATTTCATTTAGTTACGTTTTTACCGAGTAAATCGCTATTAAAATTACTTCTTTCACCTCTCTACGACTGTTGCCGATTAGTGATTCCAAGAACTTCCGGTATTTAACCAACAACAAAGCGTGACGTCACAACATGGACACATTTCTCAAAGAACACAGTAAACAACTCTCCTATACGATGGAATCTCATGCTTTTGGTTAAGAAAATTCAGATACTGAAAATAAAGGCTATTCTCTTTCATGTGGATCATCGTTTTTTTGGTAATGACGAGGATTTGTTTCCAGGAGAGGAATTAGAAAACGACGATGAGATAGAGGAGAAGACCGCTGGCATTGCCGAAGTGGGCATCACCCCTTACCAGTTTGAGCCGTATATTTCTGATTCGGATGGACCCATATCAGAAAACGAAAGTGGAGAAGAGGAAAACAGATTAGCAGGTAATGCATGGTAATAAAAAAAGATTTCCCCAAAATTCAAACTTATGTAACTACAGTACAACTTGTAGAAAGATGGGGGGAGGGGTGTGTGCATGATCCATCTTTTAGAAAATATAAGGTTTGCTTAATACAGCACAATGCAATTGTAAAATCCCATGCTATCCTGCTGAATGAAATAAAAATACTTGTGAAATATAGCAAAAACGCTCAGTTTTTAATTACAAATGTACATTACATAGCAAACCCTTTTTCTGTGTGGTGAAATTAAAAGCTTTTCAGTACTGATGTTGACTGTTTTGTGACGTTTTAGTGTCAAAACACAAATTTCTTAGTAAGCTTACTTTATTTTCAGGATTCAATTATGCTTTGTACCCACTTCATAAATTATCTAAACTGAATTAAATGTGGTTAAGTAAAGCAAGTTAACTGCAAGTGGGAAGGTAGAGATGTAAAATAATAAAACCTCCCAAAAACCTGAGCCACTAGTAAATCGAAGACCTCGTATTGATTGATTTGGTGTATATTTATTCTGACTTGGGATAAAGTTAAACTTATTTACTTACATCACTCTTTGTTCAATAGAAATGTTTCATTTTTCTTCTCATATCCAGGTTATTTTTTCATATATGTATTTGTGATGTCATAATTTTGATGTTAGTAGTGTTTGGCTTTTCTAAGGCATAATTTGTGCTCAAAGAATACAGTTTTTATTGTCTATGTTTTTGTATTGATATGGACTCTCTCACTGTTCTCTTTATACATCTTACTGCATACATGTAAATGTAAATTACTGGTTTGTATGCATCATATAGGTACCAGTGTGGGGAGTGTCAAGTGATGCCAACATTAAGGGAATGTATGTGTTGATGGGAAATTCAGAGGGTCTGCGATGTAAGAGAAGAACATGAAAGACTCCAGTGCATAACGAACCATCCTGAATTTTAAACAGTTTGTCTTGATCCCTATGTACTCCAGGTTGCATATTACCAATACCACCAACAGTATGAGGAAAGGGCAGAACAAGGAAATGTGTGTCAATAGGAATAGATACATAAAACACTTTAGCATAATGATTTATACAATTCATATAAATGACACAAATGCAATCGCTGTCAACAAATATACAGTAAGAAGTCAATAAGGAGTATTACATACCCCCTGACACAAAAGAACAATTTACACACACACACACACATGTACAGAAACAACTCGAATACCTCGGCTCTTAAACACGAACCTTAACAAAGAAATCAACTATAAAAAAACTAAGTTAAAACATGATATAAAAGTAGGACCATATATTACTTCTCATAATATTCTTTTTTTTTTTAGACGAAAACGTTACACAGCCTACAAACAATTTGTCAGATGGTGTTGGCACTTCCTTGGCAAAGAAGTCAGGGTTGTCATTCCATCTTGTGCTGTGATTAAGATAAGGACTGCATTCCCTGATGAGAACTACACTGGCATTCACCAGGTGGACAGTGATTGAAACGGCTACATCCTTATCTGGTCTGCCATACTCGCTGCAAAGTGGAGGTGGTGCCTCAATGTACAGCTGGATGCTTCACATCATTTTTGGACATATACCTCGAATTTTACGACAGTGGTCAACTCAGTACTAAAATTTATGATAAACGGGATGACTTCAATTTTAAAATCATAAATTTTCAAAAAATGTGCAGCAATATAACAGCTTCTTCTGCATATGGTGTTTACATCTTGCAAATGATTCGTTATGCAAGGGCAGTAGCAATTATTCTGATTTCTTAAAACGTCATCTTTATCTGAGAAACAGGCTACTGGACCAGGGCTATAAAAAGATTCGCCTTATTCGATCTCTTAAAAAGTTTATATTCCGATACAAAGATCTTGTCGAAATATATTCTGTCTCTGCAGAGACGATAATAAACGATGGATTTTCATAACGTGAAAATGTGTTAAGGATTAAGTAATCGTGGTTTAGACATGACGTCATTCAACATCTCATTTGAAATCAAATTGTGTAAGAAGATGACCGTTTTGTTAAAACGTTCTGCAGAGACGATAATAAACGATGGTTTTTCATAAAGTACTGCGTTGACTACTATTATACCTATTTTGTCCCAGTATTGTTAAACATGCTGTTATAGTGACAACCGGAACCTTTTAATTGTAATGGAAGCGGGAGGTTTGGCGCCCTAAAATCTGATTCAACCCACCATTTCTTTGAAAATGCCTGTACGAAGTCCGGGCCGTTATGGTTTTCCGGTTGTTGACTGATTTTGTTGACGTATGAAATTTGCCTTTCCCTTTAGAGCTAGGTGGTCTGCAATTTGTTTATTACCTTTATTCATCATTTATGCGGGACACTTTTGCGATTGAAAATGTTGTATTCATCAGACAGTCAACATAATCTGCAAGAAAAAAACTATGTTGATTTCGAAATAATTGACCTCTTTCATTACACCAATGTCCAATATAAAAATGGAATAAATATGACAAAAATGTCACTGACTAGCCATTTCTAAAGGGCATCATAAACTGCACAACAAGTTGTTCCAAAAATGAGTAGAAATGGCTATTTATTGAGTTGTTAACTATGCATGTTGTTTATGGAATGTTGTTTTCGTATTGTATTGGATGGAATTGTAGGTTCTTTCTTTTCTTATTACATTTTTGTACACATCGCCTTCCTGTCCTTAGTAATACCAACGCAGTCAAAGAAATTAGGAGACCACACGGCCTGCGCATGGGTGGTTTGCACTTTTTAATACATTATGATAAAGTAGAGGTATATGCCTTAATATTTGGGCATATTTTATTTAATTCCACGTTGGGCCGAAATTTATAACTTTGTGTGGTCATGCATCATTACAAATGTTCAGCAAAGGAACTTGCATGAATATTCAATCTTTATACCTTGTTTCCACTATTGAAGATGTCTGGTAGCGTCAGCAGTGTGATTTGTTTAGAATAGCAAGAGCGACTGGAGAACCATTGAGATTGGGTGGTGATGGAAGATGCTGTTCACCAGTACATACGGCAAAGTATTTTTCCAATACTCTGATGGATTTGATGACCAACAAGATCCTGGATACTCAGCTTGTACAGGTAAAATCCTTCGATAATATATGAACAATAGTTTTGTCTTGTATAAATTGAATATATATATATATAAATGAATTTTATAACATAAATACCTTACCACTATAAATTCTGAGATAGTCCTTATGCGACATCCGAACAGCAGGAAATACCAATAATATTATGACAATATTTTGAGAAGATCCCCTAGAAGACCTAATAAGAGCTTTCCATAATACAACCCATTCAATTTCCTCCTGCGACCAGAATAGCACGCTTTTCTTGGAGAACAGATGAAAACGATTTTTGTTTGGTTTTGATACTACCCTTATACATTTATATATATTTTTTGTATATTATATTATATTTATATTGTGACATAATTTTACTGTAATGTCAGGTAATTTACAGTATATATATTTATTAATTGAATATTATTATTTTTGTTCAAATTGTGAAATTATGGAATTAAGCCCGTTCAAACCCACCACAGGCAGTGACACTTTTTCGGATGGTTCCATACCTAACCCTCTGAGTGTGGGAATTCCTACCTCCGTTTCCCAGACTACTCCTGAGACTTCGGTAGCAGTACTGAGAAACCACCTAACCTCATACCTGGTTCCGAATAGGTCAATTACCAGGGATGGAATTCCCATTGTGTCTTCAGTGACCCACACTTTTTGTCGTCCTGTTGATACTGTTGTGTCTAATATCACTGCTCCATCTTTTTTAACGGGTGCTATGCAGCATAGACCTCCAGTTTCTTCATTGCAATCTTCCACTAGGTTCCCAGATTGGCCTTGTCCTCCTTGGAGACCTCAGTTCCAAGCTCGTCCTGCGTTTCCTTGTGACCCTTCCTATCCATGGTCAACTTTTCCTGGTAATCTTTACAGTAACCCCAGGTTGCCTTCTGATACTTCCTCTTCTCAGACTTCGCTGGCCAGAGAAGCCTTAGGGGAGATTAAGAAGTCACTTGCTTCTGATCTGAAGGTTGTCTCGGATTGGTTGGATGCTTTGGAGTCTCGGTCAGGTGCTAGGGTAGAGCCTTCTTCTCCTGAACAGTGTCAGGAAGAAGATGACACTCTATCTATGGCCCCAGGGAGTCAGGAGCCTTCTTTTCGCACTGTACAGGAGGAAGATGTTGATACTACTTCTGTTTCTTCCTCTCTGAACAGAGCTGATACACCCGAGGAATGTAGTTCTAGTGATTCCGAGTCTGAGGAGTTTCCGGCTTCTAGGGATCAGCTAAAGGATAGGGTTTATTCTCTCCTCAGAGAAAAAGCCCATGTTCGTTTTGCTTCCCCTCCTAGGATCCAAAAAAAACTTTGTCCACGTTTGAGACGTCGTGTGGTTTGTCTCAGGAAATTTCCTCTTCTTATAAGTCTTTTCCTGAATCTAAGCATGTTTCCACAGCTCTTCAAGTGATTCAGGATAGTTTGGCTTCACCTCCAGGCTCTTTTAGTAACAATACTGGAAAATTTCCTGGCTTTGGTCCCTCTTTTTTTCCAGGCAGGTTTAGAAGTAAGGATTTCGAGATATACAATTCGTCTATTGGAAAGTCAGCTCCTACTTGTGATAAAGCTATGGCTTCCCTTCTAGGCTCCAAGTCAGTAGATCGGTTAAGACTTACACTATATCTTTGGTCTAAGTCAGATAACCATCTTTGGAGCACCTCTCCTCATGCACTGGGTACAGCTGAACGCTTTCTGTCGGCAGCTGGGGTTTACTTCAGGAGAGAGGGGATGACTTTTCGGAGCTTAAGTCCTTCTTACTCCAAGTTGACCAGGCTATTGGTATGTTGCTTTTATTTACCACGATTTACATGAAAAAAGAAATAATACATGTATATAAAAAGTGTCACAAGTCAGTGTATTTACAGGTAACAATACTGGAAAATTGGTTTTGGTCCCTCTTCTTTTCCAGGCATGTTTAGAAGTAAGGATTTCGAGATACACAATTCGTCTATTGGAAAGTCAGCTGACAGAATAAAGTTCCAGTGTAGGAAATTAAAAAAAAAACTGGTTCCTTGGACAAAATAATATCTATACTTCACTGGGTTAAAGGGAATTTACATCACTCGTAACAGTTTAAGAAAAATAGTCCATATTCCAGCATCACCCAAACAAAGACAATGGCTCCTCCCATTTTGCTCGTATAATCAATATTCACACATGTAAAAAACTTTTTATTTTTTTTTCTGTTTTCTTCCAGCCCAAACTGCCACAGTAATGTGCACTGTGGCGGTACTTGGCACATATTTATTATACCTATATAGAAAGACAAGGACACGAGATAAAAAGGTTTGATATAATTGGAATACAAAATGTAACGGTAGGCATGTGAGGTATTATACTGCTTTGATGTACAATGCAAAAACCAAACTGCCACAGTGATGTGTGGCGGTACTTGGCACATACTTATTATACCTATACAGAAAGACAAAGACACGAGATAAAAAGGTTTGATATAATTGGAATACAAAATGTAACGGTAGGCATGTGAGGTATTATACTGCTTTGATGTACAATGCAAATTGTCTCGATACATTTATCCCGTTCTGTCAATCGCGTGGGTTCACAAATATTTCTGTCACGATGAGGGTGGTGATGTTGATTCCATTTTCCACTAGAATATTGTAGTTTTCTGTCAAAATATTTACACATGCTTACCAACGTGTAATAGCTATTCATGTGCCACTTTCAGATTCATTGTTCACGTGTAAAATCCACTACAACCCGAACTTGTATACACCCCCCTTTTCTGAAAGTCAAACTGTCAATGGGTGCATGAAGGAGTAGAAGGCAGACCACCAGGTCCTTGCATTGATTGTAAACGAGAAGATGTGACTAAGCGCTACTGGCACCGCTCACAGAGGCAAGATCAACCACTGTTTTATACTTTTTGTCAAAAATGCATATGCATTCAAAGATGATGTCTATTTTTGCTCGATTTAGAAAATCACTCGAAATGTCCCACGATACAGAAGCAACATCAACTGACAAGCGAATGAAAATTGAGAAAATATGATACAGCCATAGATAGAAGCTGTGCATTTGAAACAAATGATTTAAATTTAACAAGCAGCAAACTTTGACAGCTATGGTTATTTGTCATTTGACCTATGTGAATTTAGACTATATACTGCAGTTAATGTAGAAAATAATGACTAGTAAAAAACATGTATGCTTTTTGCAACACATGAACATGCATGAAGTTAATGTTGACTTTTTCCAGTCGTGCTTTCAGATTGAGCTAGATCAGAATAACAAGGATACATGTACATCTAGTAAATTTTTTCTCTGTATAAAAATTTCAAACCCCAACTAGAATGTTGCATTTGTGGCAAAAGTATATACAGTCAAAGATTTGTTGGTATGTTGGATGACCAGATTGACATGTTAAACATACATTTTGTATACATCAATCAGATATTGCAGATAGAAAAAACACATTTTGCAAAATCTCTGCCTGTCTCTCATGTTACAAACACTTCAATATATTTTTAGATCTGAAAAATCTGATTCAAACAGTTAGTCTAGATTCATCAAATATTGAAATATTCTGCTTTCGCCAGCTTTTGGAATATGTGATTGAAAACTTCAAGTCATATCACCCTTTGTTAGTGTATAGCTTACACTTGAAATACAAAAAGATTGTTAATAACAAATGTATTCGGCTTAATGAGCTTGATGATATTTTGTTTGCTTAATAACAATTCGCTAATGATCATGAGGTTGGGGTATCCTACATTTTTGTATTTTTAGTTTCATTGGAATTCAATGTTTATTTTTGATACAAATGTAAACAATAAACGTTAGAAAAACCATTTAATTTAAGGGAAAGGATCTAGATAGAATAAGGTTAATTTTAAATTCTGATACATTTGTGTATGCAAAGTTTCTATGGTAATGGCCTCAACATATTCAATTAGCATTTTAAATCAGAGCCCCAGTCGGTGTTCTCCTATAATTCACATGTTTTATTATTTTTAATAAAAATATCTTAGTTGAAGTTTTTGTGAATTTTATTTTGTAAAAAGTAATTAAATAATGGATCTTAGTACAGTATGGTCTGCTTTTGTTTAAAAAAAAAGGGTAAAAACATTATACCCCTCACTCTTTTTTTTAGAAACATCTATAAAATAGTAAATATTGGCTAACACGAGTTCTGCTCAAGAGTCATTACGAGGATGTACTATGCATGTGATAATATTTTATATTTTGTTCATTATCATTCATTTGTCTTGAATAACACCATTTACATTGAAAAAAAGTATCACTTGTATCAAGTACATTAACATCAACATGCTCGTGGTGTGTCGCTATACATGATTTGTATGGTGAATCCACCAATAAAACCGGTGGACGTGTTTGAATAGCCTTATACATTGTATTTTAAAAAAACAGTTGAAAGTATTTTTTAATATTCCAAGATTTACCTTTACATATGAAAAGATGACTTGTTTTTTTAAGTTCATTCGATAGATTTAGTAGACTATTACAGTTTATTCTTGTTTTGTCATACCTTCATGGAACAACAAATTTGCATGTATTTCGACCAAAAAGTCCACTTAACAAGATTACTTTTACAGTAATGTAATTGCTCCTTACTGTTGTGGTTGCATAAAATCTTTTCCAGTTATCTCAAATTTGGACTGATCTGTTAAATTATATTTGATCAAGTTAATAGCTGTAGATATAATAGACAATTATTCTGACTAATTTCAGCATTTTAATACAAAATAATATTTGTTTATTAAGAAAACATTCGTTTAATTACACTCGTTCTATAAATAGAACGTTACAAATTCCGGAGTATGTGATGATTCTAGTTACCTCCCTTTGAATCCAACCAAAATGTGTCACGATCTATCTGACAGAAAAAAGTTCTAGTGTATGTTTAATTACAGAAAATGTTTCTTTGAAATACCAATATAAAAATCTGGGGTAACTACCGCGGCATTCTGCAAATTCCGTGGTAGCTCAGGGGTCGAAGCCTCCACTGGTACAGGTACAGGCACGTACCAGAACCTTGGGACGTCTGGTCCGAGCAGGTAGGACCTCAGCCTTAAACTCTGGGGCTTGCCCCAACTTACGTCTGGAGCGTCTCTCACCCTCACGGACAGGCTTCATCCTGAAAAAATGAACCTTTAAGCAAACTGTCAAATTGAGGATTAAATGAATATTGCATTTAAAAATTTAGATATCAAATTTACATATAAGAATAACATAAAATTAATGACTTTTAACTGATTTTGCAACAACGCGATAATATCAGTTTCACACCAAATAATTCTGCAAATCCCGTGGTAGGTAAGGGGTCGTAGCCTCTACTGGTACCGGTACTTATACCACGAGCCTGTATCAGAACCTTCGGATGTCTGGTACGAACAGGTAGGTCCTCAGCCTTAAACTCTGGGGATAGCCCCATCTTACGCCTGGAGTGTCTCTCACCTTCACGGACAGGCTTCATTCTGTTAAAATAATTAATTGTTAAGCAAACTATCAAACTGAATATTAAATAGATATTGCATATACAAGTTAGATATCAAATTCAAATATAAGAATAACATACAATTTATGACTTCTAATGGGTATGTTCTCAGTCTTAGACTCTGGGGATCGGCCGAAATTACGCCCGGATCGTCTCTCACTCTCACGGACATGTTTCATTCTGTTACAAAATGAATTGCTAAGCAAACTGTCAAACAGTGAAGATTAAATGACAATCATATTGGCAACAGCCAAGGCAACACCAAGTCCAACCTCTCTCGGGAGCAAGGGCGACAGAAACAACTGGGACGATATCTATAGCCTCCAACAGCTGCTCTGCTGCCACCTCCACCAAAGCGGCACAAGATGCTTCACTTACCACACCCTGACCTATAGCAGCCATTGTTTCTCCATATGCTAAATGAATAGCTGGTGTAGATGATGAAACAACCGGACTTGCTGCAGGGGTAACTACCGCGGCATTCTGCAAATCCCGTGGTAGCTCAGGGGTCGAAGCCTCCACTGGTACAGGTACAGGCACGTACCAGAACCTTGGGACGTCTGGTCCGAGCAGGTAGGACCTCAGCCTTAAACTCTGGGGCTTGCCCCAACTTACGTCTGGAGCGTCTCTCACCCTCACGGACAGGCTTCATCCTGAAAAAATGAATTTTTAAGCAAACTGTCAAATTGAGGATTAAATGAATATTGCATTTAAAAATTTAGATATCAAATTTACATATAAGAATAACATAAAATTAATGACTTTTAACTGATTTTGCAACAACGCGATAATATCAGTTTCACACCAAATAATTCTGCAAATCCCGTGGTAGGTCATGGGTCGTAGCATCTACTGGTACCGGTACTTATACCACGAGCCTGTATCAGAACCTTCGGATGTCTGGTACGAACAGGTAGGTCCTCGGCCTTAAACTCTGGGGATAGCCCCAACTTACGCCTGGAGTGTCTCTCACCTTCACGGACAGGCTTCATTCTGTTAAAATAATTAATTGTTAAGCAAACTATCAAACAGTGAATATTAAATAGATATTGCATATAAAAGTTTGATATCAAATTCAAATATAAGAATAATATACAATTTATGACTTCTAATGGGTATGTTCTCAGTCCTACACTCTGGGGATCGCCCCAAATTACGCCCGGATCGTCTCTCACTCTCACGGATATGTTTCATTCTGTTACAAAATGAATTGCTAAGCAATCTGTCAAACAGTGAAGATTAAATGACAATCATATTGGCAACAGCCAAAGCAACACCAAGCCCAACCTCTCTCGGGAGCAAGGGCGACAGAAACAACTGGAACTATATCTATGGCCTCCAACAGCTGCTCTGCTGCCACCTCCACCAAAGCGGCACAAGATGCTTCACCTACCACACCCTGACCTATAACAGCCATTGTTTCTCCATATGCTAAATGAATAGCTGGTGTAGACGATGAAACAACCGGTCTTGCTACAGGGGTAACTACCGCGGCATTCTGCAAATTCCGTGGTAGCTCAGGGGTCGAAGCCTCCACTGGTACAGGTACAGGCACGTACCAGAACCTTGGGACGTCTGGTCCGAGCAGGTAGGACCTCAGCCTTAAACTCTGGGGCTTGCCCCAACTTACGTCTGGAGCGTCTCTCACCCTCACGGACAGGCTTCATCCTGAAAAAATGAATTTTTAAGCAAACTGTCAAATTGAGGATTAAATGAATATTGCATTTAAAAATTTAGATATCAAATTTACATATAAGAATAACATAAAATTAATGACTTTTAACTGATTTGGCAACACGCGATAATATCAGTTTCACACCAAATAATTCTGCAAATCCCGTGGTAGGTCAGGGGTCGTAGCCTCTACTGGTACCGGTACTTATACCACGAGCCTGTATCAGAACCTTCGGATGTCTGGTACGAACAGGTAGGTCCTCAGCCTTAAACTCTAGGGATAGCCCCAACTTACGCCTGGAGTGTCTCTCACCTTCACGGACAGGCTTCATTCTGTTAAAATAATTAATTTTTAAGCAAACTATCAAACTGAATATTAAATAGATATTGCATATACAAGTTAGATATCAAATTCAAATATAAGAATAACATACAATTTATGACTTCTAATGGGTATGTTCTCAGTCCTACACTCTGGGGATCGCCCCAAATTACGCCCGAATCGTCTCTCACTCTCACGGACATGTTTCATTCTGTTACAAAATGAATTGCTAAGCAAACTGTCAAACAGTGAAGATTAAATGACAATCATATTGGCAACAGCCAAAGCAACACCAAGCCCAACCTCTCTCGGGAGGAAGGGCGACAGAAACAACTGGGACGATATCTATGTCCTCCAACAGCTGCTCTGCTGCCACCTCCACCAAAGCGGCACAAGATGCTTCACCTACCACACCCTGACCTATAGCAGCCATTGTTTCTCCATATGCTAAATGAATAGCTGGTGTAGATGATGAAACAACCGGTCTTCCTACAGGGGTAACTACCGCGGCATTCTGCAAATTCCGTGGTAGCTCAGGTGTCGAAGCCTCCACTGGTACAGGTACAGGCACGTACCAGAACCTTGGGACGTCTGGTCCGAGCAGGTAGGACCTCAGCCTTAAACTCTGGGGCTAGCCCCAACTTACGTCTGGAGTGTCTCTCACCCTCACGGACAGGCTTCATCCTGAAAAAATGAATTGTTAAGCAAACTGTCAAATTGAGGATTAAATGAATATTGCATTTAAAAATTTAGATATCAAATTTACATATAAGAATAACATAAAATTAATGACTTTTAACTGATTTTGCAACACGCGATAATATCAGTTTCACACCAAATAATTCTGCAAATCCCGTGGTAGGCCAGGGGTCGTAGCCTCTACTGGTACCGGTACTTATACCACGAGCCTGTATCAGAACCTTCGGATGTCTGGTACGAACAGGTAGGTCCTCGGCCTTAAACTCTGGGGATAGCCCCAACTTACGGCTGGAGTTTCTCTCACCTTCACGGACAGTCTTCATTCTGTTAAAATAATTAATTGTTAAGCAAACTATCAAACAGTGAATATTAAATAGATATTGAATATAGAAGTTAGATATCAAATTCAAATATAAGAATAACATACAATTTATGACTTCTAATGGGTATGTTCTCAGTCTTAGACTCTGGGGATCGCCCCAAATTACGCCCGGACCGTCTCTCACTCTCACGGACATGTTTCATTCTGTTACAAAATGAATTGCTAAGCAAACTGTCAAACAGTGAAGATTAAATGACAATCATATTGGCAACAGCCAAAGCAACACCAAGCCCAACCTCTCTAAGGAGCAAGGGCGACAGAAACAACTGGGACGATGTCTATGTTCTGCAACAGCTGCTCTGCTGCCACCTCCACCAAAGCGGCACAAGTTGCTTCACCTACTACACCCTGACCTATAGCAGCCATTGTTTCTCCATATGCTAAATGAATAGCTGGTGTAG
>MJUT01015517.1:23204-41817 GCA_002080005.1 Gigantidas platifrons | reverse complement strand
CTACCACACCCTGACCTATAGCAGCCATTGTTTCTCCATATGCTAAATGAATAGCTGGTGTAGGCGATGAAACAGCCGGTCTTGCTACAGGGGTAAGCACCCCGGCATTCTGAAAATTCCGTGGTAGCTCAGGGGTCGAAGCCTCCACTGGTACATGTACAGGCACGTACCAGAACCTTGGGACGTCTGGTCCGAACAGGTAGGACCTCTGCCTTAAACTCTGGGGATAGCCCCAACTTACGTCTGGAGCGTCTCTCACCCTCACGGACAGGCTTCATTCTGAAAAAATTAATTGTTAAGCAAACTGTGAAATTAAGGATTAAATGAATATTGCATTTAAAAATTTACATATCAAATTTACAAATAACAATAACATAAAATTAATGACTTTTAACTGATTTTGCATCACGCGATAATATCAGTTTCACACCAAATAATTCTGGAAATCCCGTGGTAGCTCAGCGGTCGTAGCCTTTACTGGTACAGGTGCCTATACCACGAGCCTGTGCCAGAACCTTCGGACGTCTGGAACGGTCGGGTAGGTCCTCAGCCTTAAACTCTGGGGATAGCTCCAACTTACGCATGGAGTGTCTCTCAACCTCACGGACAGGCTTCATTCTGTTAAAATAATTAATTGTTAAGCAAACTGTCAAACAGTGAATATTAAATAGATATTGCATATAAAAGTTAGATATCAAATTCAAATATAAGAATAACATACAATTTATTACTTCTGAGACTTCTAATAGGTAGGTTCTCAGCTTTAGACTCTGGGGATCGCCCCAAATTACTCCCGGATCGTCTCTCACCCTCACGGACATGTTTCGTCCTGTTAAGAAATGAATTGCTAAGCAAACTGTCAAACAGCGAAGATTAAATGACAGTCATATTGCCAATGCAACACCAACACCACCAAGCCCAACCTCTCTGGGGAGCAGGGGCGACAGGAACAACTTGGACGATGTCTATGGCCTCCAACAGCTGCTCTGTTGCCACCTCCACCAAAGCGGCACAATATGCTTCACCTACCACTCTCTGACCTATAGCAGCCATTGTTTCTCCATATGCTAAATGAATAATTGGTGTAGGCGATGAAATAACCGGTCTTCCTACAGGGGTAACCACCCCGGCATTCTGCAAATTCCGTGGTAGCTCACGGGTCGAAGCCTCCACTGGTACAGGTACAGGCACGTACCATAACCTTGGGACATCTGGTCCGAAAAGGTAGGACCTCAGCCTTAAACTCTGGGGCTAGCCCCAACTTACGTCTGCAGCGTCTCTCACCCTCACGGACAGGCTTCATCCTGAAAAAAATGATTTGCTATGCAAATATTCAAATTGAGGATTAAATGAATATTGCATTTAAAAATTTATATATCAATATAAGAATAACATAAAATTAATTACTTTTAACTGATTTTGCAACACGCGATAATATCAGTTTCACACCAACTAATTTTGCAAATCCCGTGGTAGCTCAGGCGTCTTATCCTCTACTGGATCTAAAAGTTAGATATAAAATTCAAATATAAGAATAACATACAATCTATGACTTCTAATGGGTATGTTCTCAGCCTTAGACTCTGGAGAATTACGCCCGGATCGTCTCTCACTCTCACGCACATGTTTCATCCTGTTAAGAAATAAATGGCTAAGGAAACTGTCAAACAGTGAAGATTAAATGACAGTCATATTGCCAATGCAGCACCAACACCACCAATCGACAGGAAAAACTTGGACGATGTCTATGGCCTCCAACAGCTGCTCTGCTGCCACCTCCACCAAAGCGACACGAGGTGCTTCAACTACCACACCCTGACCTATAGAAGCCATTGTTTCTCCATATGCTAAATGAATAGCTGGTGTAGGGGTACATGGGTAACCAGCGTGGCGTTCTGCAAATCCCGTGGTAGCTCAGAGGTCGTAGCCTCCACTGGTACAGGTACCTCTACCACGAGCCTGTACCAGAACCTTGGGACGTCTGGTCCGAACGGGTAGGTCTTCAGCCTTAAACTCTTGGGCTAGCCCCAACTTAAGCTTTGAGCGTCTTTCACCCTCACAGACAGGCTTCATTCTGTAAAAAAATGAATTGTTAAGAAACTATCAAACAGTGAATATTAAATAGATATTTCATATAAAAGTTAGATATCAAATTCAAATATAAGAATAACATACAATATACAATATGCCTGGAGCACAGAGTTTTCTGTTTTCCGCCTTTCTTCTGATACACTTTTCGTTTATTATTATTTTCCAAGGATGGCCCCTTCAACCTATTTCAGGACGAGCATCTTGCATAAGCCATGATTGTTTTGATCAACGTTAAACAGACGCTAATTCTCCAAAGAAAATGTAGCGTAGTAACAAAATACAGTCAAAAACGAAAATTTAATATTATTAAAAATTGTAATCAACCTTATCATTAATTTACTAATGTAATGAACACCTAACTTGGATACCACTTTTCAAGGCGAGTTAAAAAGAAATTGTTCAATAGCTTCCTGTAGTGCATTAACAAAAAATATATTGTCCTAAAAAAAAAGACAAATGAACACCATCTGTTCAAATTAGTTTATTTGTCAATTAAGACGCCCATTAAGAGCAGTATAATCAATACAAACAACAACATAAAAAAATGATTCACATGATTATGACAATAAAATGAAAATAAAATATCTTTTTTTTTTAAAGTTAATAAACTGTGTTAACAGTATACATAAAAGATAATATATATAAGTACAGCGATCCATGGTGGTTCAGTGTAAAAGTTAATATTTACGTATTTAAAATACTATTTCTTTCTTCATTTTTCATTTAAGCTATAAAGTAGAGAGGATACTTTTTGTATTAATATTTTATCTTCAGACGACATCAGCCATATGAATTGAGATTTAGTATCTAATTTACTGAAGTTTGGAAACTTGTCACTAATATCTTTCATGATATTGCTTCTCATATTGTTCAGTGTAGCACACTGAAGCAGGAAATGAATTTCATCTCCAACTTCAGTTTTGGATAGACCACAAATACGATTAGCAATTGGAAGTTTATGGTACCTTCCTTGCTCAATTTCTAGCTTGTGAGCACTTATTCTAAATTTTGCTAATAGTTTTCTTTTTTCTTCACTTAAATATAATAAAAAAGGCTCAAATGGAAAATTATACTTGAAAAGTTTGTATGTTCTAAGTATTATTTCTCCTATCATTAAAAAGTTCTTCCTTCCCAAATTTATTAAAAAGAGTTAAGTTTATTAAGTAACAATGACTTTTGTAAATTTTGGCAAATTAAAAATGTTTGGTGAAATATTAAGGTACCTCATCAGAAATTCCATACTGCTAAACCAGCTATTTTTCCCATTCTCATATAAGTATTTAGATTCTGAAAAGGCATTACGAAGTAAAATATCTTCATTAATATATAAACGTTTTAAATATTTAAACATACTAATAATTATTTCAATGTATAGTGGATACCTGCCTAATTCTCCCATTATGGCTAATGATGTCAACCGTTTCCCTACTCGTAATAAGTATTTGCAAAATTTCAGGTGGACATGTTCCTGTTTTAAATTACTGAATATATTTTCCTTCTCTTAATTTCTTCCCAATAAAGGTTCCCCAAATTTCACTACCATATAATAATACTGGTTTTACTGTGTGATCAAACAAATGAATTATAGTTTTTAGGTTTGGCTTTTTGTTTCCAAACATTTACTCATTTTATAAAGAGCTTTAAGTCCTCTGTTGTATAAATCGGTTTTTGCATCTGTGAAACTACCAGATATTATAAAGCTAATGCCTAAGTACTGATATGACCTTCCCTTTTCAATTGGTTTATTATCATATTTAAAATCAGTTTGATTGATTCTCCCAATTGAGTTAAAACAATAGATTTAGTCTTTTTGATATTTATATCAAGTCCCCATGTTTTACAAAGGTGCATAAATTAACAATATATTTCTGAAGTCCTTCAGCAGATTTTAAAATTAATACAAGATCATCTGCATAGAGCAGACAGTTTAAAGCAATTCTGTCAAGTTCAGGATCACAATCTGAATTAAATATTTCAGGTAGATCATTTATGAATAATTTGAAAAGACAGGCCTTAAAGGGTTATCACCTTGTCTAACCCCAATATTGGATTTAAAATTATCAGTTACACTATCTGTATCTACTTTAACAGATAGCTCTGTATGGCTATACATTTGTTTTATTATATTATAAAATAAATCACTAATACTATTTGTCTTAGCTTAAATAATAAACCATCATGCCAAACAGTGTCAAATGCTTTCCTCAAGTCGATAAAGCAAGGTTTTTATTACAAAGATGTGGTCACTGCAACACTCATTAATTTGTAACCAATAAGATCTTATTAAGCGCTTATGAGAATATCTTCCATTGTCATGCGAACGGTGGAATAGCGCTTTTTTTTCTAAATAAAATATTTGAAAAAAAAATTATATTACTACCAGAACACATTTTGTTGACCATATACAGTGATTATCAATGCAAAGCTAAGCAACCAGTAGAAGCACAGTCTATGACATTTTCACCACAGTGAAGTATAATTGCTCCCGGAAGTCCAAAACAGTTAATCATACACAGAGCTGCGGATATAATGGACGACCATCGCATACTAGAAATTCCATCCCACATTACAAAGAGTCTGGTTTAATGTTCCTGCCATGCCATTGGTCTGTGGATGCTATAGCGATGGTACTTTGTGGTTGATAATAAACTTCTTACATTAGGTATCGTTTGCTTTGTTACAGAATTATCTACCTCTGTATGTTGTGATCTCGGATGGGCTACAATGTCTGCATATAACATGAAGGATGATATGAGAAATATGCCAGTGCTTATATAGTATTGCTACAATTTCTGACCATTTGGTATTGTTAGGACATCTAGTATGTTGCCATCTTCTGTTTTGAATAAGGCTCCAACCAAAGTTAGGCCGAGCATGTCATGTCATGTGGTTAGTCATCTCCGAAAGGTGCATTCTCCAGTGCGTGTAACCAAAAGTCCTATTTTGTTCAGTTGTAATAGGGTAGTCCAGCTGCTCGTGGAACAAGTCTAGTGACATCTGATACATCTTCGCATTCCTGTGTCGTTCTTCAGATCGTCTTTGCATAGTAGAAAGGCTAACCTTTAGTTCTCCAGTTGGAAATATGTACGTAGCTGCATTGTGAGATGAGACTAACTTCTGGGAGAAAGGTTACGGTTGTATTTGTTGGCAATATCCTTGAGCAGTGTGAATAATTTGTTGCATCCAGCATTTTCTCTTTTGAACATCTCTTAGTTTAGATTTCTCTTCATCATAAATAGATGGAATTGGTTTTAGCTAATTTTTAGCCATGATTCGAATGGTACTTTCTGCCCTCTACAATTACTACAGCTCAATTTGGTCGGTGATTGTGTACATTATCCATCCCCCTTTGTCCAGTCTTTTCTCATTTCTATTTACAGTAGATGTTAATTTTACAATGTCATAATGGTTTCCATTTGTGTGGTTTAAATAGATGGCTTTATCCGAAGAAACAACCGTTGGATCAATAAACTTAGCAGAAAATTTTAACCAGAAAAAAGTCTTACCTGATTGTCCATATACTAGTATATAGACATCAGTTTTAAAGAGATGTTCTGTTGCAAATATTTCAGTCTCTGTAGCCCATATTCCACTTTTCGTCATTTTAGAATATCTGATATTCGATTCGCCAGTCTAATTGTTTTGCAAGAAAGAATGAGTCTTATAAAAATAAAATAGGCTCTCCGACACATTTTCTCCCTTTCAAATGATATGCTTCATTTCCTGAAAAAACAGTTGCCATCTCCTCTAATTGTTGTCTTCTCTTTGGGAATACCTATTGACACATTGTCGGACAACTTAAAGGGTATGATTGGAAAGTTACTACAGTAATAACATTATTTTGCAAGGTGGAACAAGACTGTTTTGGGGTCCCGGGGACAAACTGAGAAATCACTCAAAATTGAGGATGTGAGATCCAATAAAACCACTGTAAACAAGAACTTGCAAAACTTGGAGCTGGAATACAATAAACATCTTTTATAAATGAAATGGTGGCTTTCTTGGTTACAATTTAAACGCGAGTGGTGATCAACAACCAGAATTCAGAAGTGTAAGTGAATTTTTGATAATTATTTTTCTAAATACCAATTTTTTTCAATATTGTTTCCCACTTTAGTTAATGACAGCGTGACAGAATTCCATGAAATATGAAAACAGCACTACATTTTGATAAATATTAATGGCATGAAATTAGCCAGAGTGAAGTAGTTCAGATGTCTGGTCCATGTAAGTCATCAAGTCGATGTGGTTGGAAGTAAATCTCTGCTTCAGCAACCTTATCCGTCTGTCGATGTTCATGTACTTCCTTGGTCTTGGTCGTTGTGTTGCCGTTGCTTGAAGTTGTAGTCTGTGTATTTCATTTGAAGCCTAGACATCATTGAAAGTCTGGATGATGGTGAAGACGTTTGGATGACAATGCTGAACTTTCTTTTTGATCTTCCCATGTCATGCGTCCAAGTGGTTAGTGGTTCAGTCACCATCTGTATTGAAGTGATTCCAAACTGTATGGTCGCGTTGAATCAACTGGGTAATAAATATAGTCAGTAAATGGTGTGATATGTACTGGAAGGTCGGTGTCTTCCAAATCCTGCAAACAGAGAATCATGTGTCTTCTACTTGGTGTTCAGGAACAAGTGGCAATGCAGCTGCACGTCTAACCAGTTTTCTGATGTCCTCGTTGTCCCGATATGGAGTTTGTAGTCCTGTCCGCTTTGCTCTGTGCAATATACAGTGTGTGTAGTGAAATAAGCAGCCTTTGCTGGCAATTCCATGGCATACTGAGCAGATTGCGTTCTGTGGTGCTCTCTCGAAGGCCATAAAAACTGATGGGTGGTATGCGTAGGTTTTTGATTATCATAGTTCGCTGGAGTAAGTTGAAGAATCTCGTGTAGACCTGCTCACTTTTTTTTAGCTTGGTATGCAATCATATATACAACTGGATACATGATCCCCTCTATTTGTATGTGTATGGTGTCTCTCTGTTAGCTTCTTAGTATATTAATACCTTCATGCAAATCAAACTGATGACAATATATTTGTTTATATAGTATGATTATGAAGCCCGTGACAGATTCTATATTTAGATCATTCTTTGATGGCACAGTTTTTAACAAATTATGAAACGATACACTGATCGCCACTATCAATTGTTCTACGGTGCAATAGTACTTGGCATTTGCTTAGTGTTATTACGTTCTATTTTGTCAGTTTAGGTCTTACTTGATCTTGAATTTAATTTAAGATTTAGGGTTAGGTCCTGGCTATCCAAAGGAGTATTTTTTACTCTTAATACATAAAACTGGATTTTTGAAAAATTATTTCGTTTTCTTTCTTTGCTTACTTAATTTATAATATATGTAAACATATGCTTTTCAGTAATTAATCATTTATCTTGATACATAGTTTAAAGTTAAATAGAAAAATGATATATCTATCGAAATGCTTATCATATCAAAAAGATTGTTTTTAAATGAGAAATGTTACCATTTCTATTCTTTGTAAGTCAACATCTGACAATACCTTTTGTATACATTGATACACCCCATATCTCGGCTCTTGTGTCCTGATTTAAAAAAGGTGCACTGGACTCGCAGCCGTAAGTGATCAAGTTTACCAGTTGCTTGTCGCTGGTCAGTGGTTCTCTCCGGCTACTCCGACTTCCTCCACCACTAAAACTGGCCGCCATGATATAGTTGAAATATTGTTGAAAGTGGCGTTAAAACACCAAAAATAAAATCCTCCACCACTAAGAAACTGGTCGCCATGATATAGCTGCAATATTGCTGAAAGTGGTGCTAAACACAATAAATCAAATCAGTCGTGTTCTGATTGATTCTCTAGGGTCTGTTGTTGAACTTGTGATTAAGCTAATCATATGATTAGCCATAATTACATTTTTAATTCCTAATCACATAATTAGCTAATTTAATGATTAAATATGCTTTGTAAATGGGTCTCTCTGTTTTGTCTTCTATTCACAACTGTTATATAAATAACAACAAGCTCTGTAGTTTCTAGATACTATTCAATCAGTCAATTGTAAATCTATATAATGGTAGCGTATAATCAGGTAAAAATATTTGTAACTCAATCAATAATCAATACAGGAAAAATAGGACAGTGTGTGTGTTACCTTTTTGAATCAGCTGATCGGCGTCAATTTGTAAAACAAACTATAGTTCACCTATATTATAGTACATATTACTACACTAATGCGCTTCTAAAAATAGTTTCAATATGGTCATCAATGTCAACAACAAAATGGTAGTGAGAGCAATTCGAAGCAGAATTAAACTGTTTTTGCACGATAAACGATATATAAACAAGTGAAAAAGTTACTAAAGTAAGTTATTACATAAATCCAGTGAATATTCAAGTGCATAACAACTTGTAACCGGAAATGCCGTCTGTGAAAACCATAATTCACATGCGAGTTCCCGCGATTTCGGAACTTGCCGATCTGAATACTGACACACTGTGCAATGTGAATTATAACTTAAAACTGATTTACAACACTGCTCCCGGTCAAATTAAATTTCGTCTCGAAATTAAAATATTATGGATCTAAGATGATTTTCATAGGGGAGCAAACAAGCTTTTCCATAAGAAGACAAGATAACCTGTCAATATAGAAAATTAAAAATCACTTTGATCTATAGTTAACTTGCAGTAATAAAAATATCACTCTGAACTTGCTAACTTGTCAAAAATGAAGAAAGTCACTTTGAATTAGTTAACTTCCAAAATTTCAAAATTCACTTGTCAAAAATATTTTGTTTCGACTAATTTATGTATACTTATATTCACATATATGTACACCTACATACACATAGAATAAAACTATTATTATCACATAGAAAAGATAACAAAATAGTCATAACAACAATCATAAGAATCATCTCAAATGTCCATATCATAAAAAGTTCAATGTCCATATCTTAAAAAGTTCAATGTCTATATCACAGAATCACACAATGTTTTTATATCTCGCAATACTCCCATTTCCAATTTACGTACGGGTTTTTTTTGTTTTTTTTTGTTGTCATTTTCATTTTTTACAGACAATACTGAACAATTAAACAACAAGACAAAATATACTGGCAAATTATGAGATAACCTTATAAAAAAAATATATATAACTTAAAGGAAAGATATATAAATAATACAGGTAGAACAATATCATATATTTAGATTAAAATACAGGTGTTTTGCATATGCATTATCAGTGATTGTCCAAAGCCTAAATCGTTCATACCCTATATCGCATACCCTATATCATATACCCTCTTTATTATATAAATATGTGTGAATTATGGGGATTTATCCGTGAAATAAATTCCGGTATTTCACATGTGAAATATCAGTTTTTTCCCGCCGGAACTACTTTCGCAAAACTATAAGTGTGGTGGTTACGTCCCTTGTTGTGTTACTGTAAATACACATACGATTGTAAACTGAAAAAATTCCGCGAAATGTTATTGACGACTTTGGCACATAACCAACATGACGTCATTGACGTCATATGAAGACTTCCAGTTTGAAACGTAAAGATTAGACGTTATTTGGCTTCGTGTACGCTTCAGTTTTGATACAATTTAACTAAAATAAGTTTTCAAGGTAAGCATTTTAATTCTACGATCAGTTATACTATATATCGTATACCCAAAAAATTTAAAAATTTAAAAATTTTCGAAAATTTCATAAAATTACAAAATTTTTCAAAATTTAAATAAACTTCTAAATTAAAAAAAAATAAAAATTTTCCAAAATTTTTCAAAATTTAAAATTTTTTAGATTCTCAACAGAATTCAAAATGTTTATACAATACACGTATTATCAAAGGCATGGTTGAAATATATGATATAATGAACATAACATGTCAAAATCTGTATCACATGCCGTATCAACCCTCGACCTATATCACCCCTCGGGCCGGTGGCCCTTGGGGTGATATAGGGTTCTCGGGTTGATGCGGCATGTGATACAGATTTTGACATGTAATATTCAGTATATATCACACCCCCTATAACTATATATATTCAGAAATGTTACTTGAAATATTAAATTAATATTTCCTTTTTTAATCATATTTACAAATATTTCATTTATACATATATAAATATATACCTTCTCTCCTTTCTTATATGATATACTGAACACCACATGTCGAAATCCTAATTAGATGTCGTACCAACCCTCGACCCACATACCCCCCGGGCCGGTGACCCTTGGGTCAATATAGGGTTCTCTTGTTGATACAGCATGTGACATAGATCCCGACACGTACGGGTTGGAATTACCAATACACTCTTCATTTTAGACGAAAAGTCAAGTTTGCTTCTATATGTTTTTTTCTGGTTCCCGGAAAGTATTTTCATTAATAGATTTTCTGGTTTGTTATGTTTCATCACAATATTCTGTCTTAACTGTTTCTCTTTAATCGGTTTCTCTTCTACTTGTATCAGTTTAGTATTGAGTTCTTCTTTGGTTTTTTCACATTTTGTAACATTTCTTTCAAACTCCTCCCTTTCTTTCTTTAGGGTTGTTTCCAATGCCAGTATTTTACATTCATCAGCGGGTTCCTAGTTCTCATCACCTTCAAATATACTGGTACTTGTATCCATCTCCTCCGTCACTTCAAACACGACTTCTTTAATCTCGACCTCTTCATCAATTTCATTAACATCTTTCTCAAGAATGACTGGATTCATTACATCCGGACTGGAATTTCGTTTGTTTTTACTGACTGGAACCAATTCACCATTATTGTCGATAGTAATATTGAAGGGTTTTTTAACTGCATTTAAGATATGAATTTCCAGACAGTTTTGTCTTTATATTTTGTTAGGGTTGACAAATGTTTTGAAAATTTCTTCAAATGTTTTTCCCACTTAGCTTTTGTGGTTCCTTTAAATTGACATAGGGTACAATAGTATGGCACTTCATTTGGCAGAGTGTGTCTTTTCAAGAAATGGTCTAGGGCTTGCCTTTCAATTCCTTCAAAACAGCATTTTGAACATCTTAATTCTGGAAAACAGTAAATAGAATGGACCATAAATAAAAATATTCTGATTTACAAAAATACTAAGAACTAAATACAGGTATAGGGAAACTCTTGTTCATACCCTATCAGTTGGGTCTACATTACAAGGCTTCAATTTGTCAAAATGAATTATTTCCTTTTTATTTTTTCGGAAAATTTCATATAAAACAGGACTGATAACTTTAGTTATTTTGTAAGGCCCAACCCATGGATTTTTTAATTTCTTATTAATGGTTTTGTCCAATTTATAAACTAGAGAGTCCACTTGGTATTGCTGCTGTGAGATTCTGGTGTCACTCCCTCTTTTGTCGCTTAGCATAAGTTTGTAGGTTGTCTCTAACAATTTGGTAAACCTCTTCCATGGTATTTTCTAAATTCTTTGTGTAAACTCTTCTGTAGTATTGTGATTAGTATTTGGGCTTGAAAATAGAATATTCCTAGATATATTAACTTCTCCTCCCAGCATAAAAAAAATTGGTGTATATCTAGTTGCAGGATATATACAGTTTCTATAAGCAGCCAATAGGAGATGAATGTGTGTATCCCAATTAGTTGCATTCGCATTTACGAAGGATTTATCATGCTGGCCAGTGTTCTGTTGAACCTATCGATCATCTCATTAGATGACGGGTGATAGGTTGTAGTTCTAGTTTTATGGATTTCGAGTATTTTGCAGATTTCTTTGAATAGTTCAGATTCAAAGTTTCTCCCCTGGTGACTATGGACTTCCAACGGTGCTCCATATCCATCTCGAGCTATAAACTCTTTGACAAATTTTTCTGTAATAACTTCTGCATTTTGGAGGGGGGTCGGATAAACTTCAATCCACCTGGTGAAGTAATCACCAATTACCAGGATATATTTATTCTTTCTTTTTGTTAAGGGTAATGGTCCCATAATGTAGAGAGCTACCCTATCCAAGGGACCTCCACTTCTATAATCCATTTAAGGTGCTGTCAATTTTGGTGATGGATTCTTATTTCTATTGCAGCTTTCACATGTTTTTATGTGATTAGTGATGTCTTGACCCATCTTATACCAAGTTACATATTGTTTCATTTTGTCTTTGGGTTTGTTTACACCTAAGTGTCCGGCATATGCCGCATCATGGAATCCAATCAGAACTTCTTTCTGCTGGATGGATGGTATAATTAATTGAAGAATATGTTTATCTCCTCGTCCTGTAAACCATTTCTGATATATGATTACATCTTCTCTAACAATATTCTGACAATTTAACCAGAATTGGCGTACTGCAGTGTGAAGACTTGCTGTCTCCTCTCCACAAGGAATTGAATCTTGGTCTTTCCACAGATGTAGGGTTTTCAAAATTGGATCTTCCTGTTGAAAGGTAGCTATTTCCTTGTTACTGTATTTAGCCAACCATGTTGTACATGTTTCATTCTTTAATTGTCTTGTGGTTACGCGTATCTGAACTTCTAATGCTTTTTCTTGATAGATCTTGTTTACTTCTTGAACATCATTGACATCTTCATGAAATGTATGCCACTCAATTTCTATTTTCTGCCAAACTTCACAGTTTCTGTTGAACTTTCCTTTCTCATGATTAGTGCAGAGTTTGTCTTCATAGTTCAGTCTTGACAACACGTCAGCTTTCCCATGTTTCAGTCCAGGACGATCCAGTATCTCAAAATTGTATTGAGCAAGGGATGCAATCCATCTTGCCAGTTGGCCTGTTGGATCTTTAAATGAGTAGAACCATGATCTGTTCTTATGATAAATTTGTTTCCTGCTAGATAGTGTTTCAATTGGTAGATGAAAGTAACCATAGCCAACAATTCTCGTCTTGTTACACTATAGCGCTGTTGGGTCTTGTCAAGTCGTTTTGATGCATATGCAATGACCTTTTCTTTGCCATCTTGTACTTGCTGTAACACCGAGCCAATTCCGACATTAGAAGCATCGCAATCTAGGATGAATAGGGCATCCGGTCTTGGATATGCAAGGATTGGTGCACTGTATAAAGAGCTTTGTAATTGATCAAATGTCTTTTGTGTTTTCTCTGTCCACCCAAATGGAGTGTCTTTCTTGGTCAAATGTGTTAATGGAGCTGCTATTGTGCTAAATCCTTTTATACATTGTCTGTAATATCCGATAAATCTTCTTTGGCATTAGTTGGTGTCTTCCATGTTTTCACTTTTTCTATTATGCTTGGGTTTGGTTTTACTCCGTTTTTTGTCCAACAATGTGACCTAGGTACAATATTTCATCTTTGATGAGATCTCATTTGGAGGGCTTCAGTTTTTAATCTGCTAAAGACTTCTTCAAGATGTTTGAAGTGCTCATCTATGTCTGAACTGAAGATGATAATGTCATCTAGATAGATGAAATTTGTCTGCCATTGGAGTCCTCTAAATATCAGTTCCATGCATCTCTGGAAGGTGGATGGAGCATTGCATAAACCGAGGGGCATTTTAGTATATTGGAAGAGTCCAAATTTTGCAATAAAGGCAGTTTTCGAAATATCACTTTCTTCTACCTGGAGCTGCCAATATCCACTTTGTAAATCAATACAGGAAAATAAAGAGGTTGAATGGAGACAGTCAATGCACATATCGATGCGTGGTAACGGATGGGCACATTGCACAGTTGAATCATTAAGATAGCGGTAATCTATACACCATCGGACGGTATTGTCTTTCTTCCACACCAGAACAACATTTGAGGCCCAAAGCAGACGTGGAAGGTCGTCTAACGCCACTCTCTAACTGCTCCTTCAAGTATTTCTCTTCCTCCTTTTCAAATCGTAAAGGGGTCCGACGTAAGGGCTGTCTAATTGGTGCTGAGCCTGTAGTGTCAATTTTTTATGTTTCAAAATTGAGCATGATCCCAATTCTGTTTTGTTGGATGCAAATGCAACTTTGTTTTTAATCAACAATTGCTGTAATTTACTTTTATGGATCTCACTGGTCAGATTGATGACACTCCTGTCGTACAAGTCTTGCAGGAATTCTGGTAACCTATTAATATCGGCCTTATTCATAAGTGAACCTTCATCTCCTGTGTTTCCAACTTTTCTAATTTCTTTAGTTTCTCCCCATGTCTCAGGTATCATGACTGGTTGGTTTTCAGTGGGACAAGTCCGGTCTCTTTATTCTGACTTCCTATCACGGTGAAGTTTGACGCATGTCTGTTTCGACCTTTCTTGTGAACTCAAACTGCTTTTCGTCTCCTCAGTTTTAGATACTTCTGTAATATCTCTTACAGGGTGGAGCTCTCCAAGTAAGTAATTTCTCCTGCGCTTTATGAGATCGTCATCAAGGTTAATTAGCCTCACTGGAATATTGTTGCTATACGGATCCACCAGTGCACGCGCTATTATAAGCTTCCTGTCATCCTCCACTACAGGTTCTATAACTATATCTTGAGGACAGGTCTTCACTATTTAATCCCTTGGCAGATATTATAATCTCGGAATTGGCTGGAATGGTAATATGCTCTTTAGTTATCACTCTAGCTACTTCATCAGTCTGCCTCTTGGTTTCACATTCTATCCATTCTTCATTTAAATGTAATCCTTTCTTGGAGTTGATAGTAATGTCTTTTTCATCTATGATGTCACATACTAGTTAAATGTTATCCTCGATTGGATCAATGTAAACAGGCCATACAAAAGTCTTGTTTCCTAACCTCAGTTCAACATCAGCTACCCCCTTTTTTGCCATGTGTTTCCCAGCCTCTGCAACAACTAAATTCCTTGTTGCCCTTTTCAGTTCAGGCCTAACACCATCAGGAATCTTATAATACAACTTCGCATTGAGAACCGTCACCTCTGCCCCAGTGTCAATAACTGCCTTTGTTTCAACCTTGTTAACAACAACTGGTACCGTAATCGAAGCTGCAGCAACTCCCTTCTGTCATTACTGACCGTTCCTCAGCAAGACTACCTCTTATGACACTAGGTGATTCTAGTTGTTCATTAGACTCCTCAAACAACATATCAAGTTCTAGGTTCTGATCTTTCATACTGAAGTTTTCTTCATATGGTCTTTTAACATCTCCTTTCAATTCGGATATCTCATCAGTTTCCATTTTATCTTCACTTTCAACGGCTGATACTGGGCCGACAGTCCCAGCCCCATCTAGATAGGTGATTCTTGTTTCTGGTTTGGCTTCTGGTTCAGATTGAATGAGGATTTCTGAACTTTCTCAACATTTGGACAGTTCCTTTTATAATGACCTTCTTCATGACACAGGAAGCATTTAAATTTGTGTCCTCTTTCTCCATTATCCATGCGTGGTTGTGTGGTTTGTCTGGTACCAGTATGAGATCTGTTCATCTTCCTCATTCCATCTTGGATTATTCCTCCAACAGATTTGGTTATGATGTCATTTATTGAGTTGGTGATTGAATCTTTGATGTCTGTCTCAAACTGATTTAATCGCTCTTCAGTAACGTAGCGTTTCCCTCCAACTTTTCTTACTTCCACCTCTTGACATATCTCAGAATCTTTCATGTAGGCTGTAGGAACATGTAGATCTTCACTTTGTACCTGTCTTATGTCTTTTTCTTTGGATCCTCTCTTGTAAGTCTCATACAAGACCACTTGATGGATAGCCTCAGTCATGCTTGTAATCCTTTTGGTGAGCAGATCTAATGCGATGCTTTGGCCTGGAAGTCCTCTCGGCATGTATTCTACACTGAGTGCACTGTGTGTACTGCTATCAATAGTTGGAAATGATTTTTTCACCATCATTTCGACTCGAGATGCGTTTCTCTATGTTGCTTCTTCGGTGTAAAGAGCTCCTGTCTATATGTTTCTGGATACCTGTTATCACCAAAGCGGCTTGCCATTGCTGCCCAAAGTGAGAGTATGATGATTTCACATCGATCGACAGGAATGAGGCATAGACCATAGCATCATCCTTCAATTCCGTCAATAACTCCACTGCTTTAACAGATGGTGTCCAGTTGCTAAGTTCTGTGATGAGCTCGAATTTCATCTGATAAGCACTTCATAGCTCCTTACCATTGTAACATGGAACCCTTGTACGGCGACCATATTCTTCTTGTCTAGTGCCACTGTTGTTTTCTCTTTGACGGGTTAATTGATGACTAGCTAAACCATTCTGGATGGAGAAAGGTGCTGAATATCCAAGATTCTGTTGCTGATTTGCATTTCCATAATTAGGTGCCAAACTAAGCGGCTCTGACTGATAGGTTGATTCACTCTGGTAGGGTTGTCGATTCAAGCCTGTTTGCATTCAACTGGGAATGACTGAAGGGGATTGTTGCAGTGCTGCCTTGTTGGATAAATTGATTGTGGGTTCCTGTCCTCGTGCCTTGATGCTTCGATGACATTATTGTTGTTGGTGTGACTGTGCTTCTGACAGTAGTTGCAGAATTTATTTCTTGTTGTTGGGGTGCTTGTAAAACTGACGGAATTGTACCGTTGACAGTCTGACATGATGAACTCTGAGATAACATTTCCTCTCTCAATTTCTCAAGTTCAAGATTCAGTCCTTCAATCTCATTATTGGTAGCCTGGGACATACTATTTTTCAAGGAATTCTACTGATCCTTCATGGATTTAAATTCCTCTCTGAGATCAATATCAAATGACTCATCTTCTTTTGACTTGTGATTATTGGAATATAATGCTGTGTCACTAACTGACTTAACCGGGACTAAAAATTGATTCTTTATTTTCTCAGGATTTGACATTTCTGAATTCATGGGAATAGGGATATCTAGTAAACTTTGAGTTATCTCCCCTTGTGTATTCAATAAATACCTACTCTGGGCTATAGGGTCAGAAAATGTGCTTGAATTTAATGCCCTACTAAAATTCATACCCGACTGACCTGGCTGGGAATCATAACATGAAATGGGCATACTATTACATGTTGGCACAGATATAATTATCTCCCCTTCAACAGTTGAACTGTGATGATAGGTTAATGGTTTATTTCTTAAATTATACATTTCTGAATGTAGCGTACAAAAGTTTCACTATACTTGTATATCACTATAATAAAGTATATTACTCAGCACAACAGTATACTATATAACCACTGTTAATGTAAGTATTGATTCTATATTGAGGTTTATCTTTGTCAATTCACCTAAATTTTATTGAATGAATTTTATGGAATCAACTAGATTAAAATTTATCTTTGTCGATATGCCCTATGTATGACATGAAATTGTTATTGAATCGACTTTAGATTCGAATTTATCTTTGTCGATATGCCCTATATCTGACAAGAAATTTGTATTGCCCTATATATGTCTACTATTCACAACTGTTATATAAATAACAACAAGCTCTGTAGTTTCTAGATACTATTCAATCAGTCAATTGTAAATCTATATAATGGTAGCGTATAATCAGGTAAAAATATTTATAACTCAATCAATAATCAATACAGGAAAATTAAGACAGTGTGTGTTTACCTTTTTGAATCAGCTGATCTGCGTCAATTTTTAAAACAAACTATAGTTGACCTATATTTATAGTACATATTACTACACTAATGCTCTTCTAAAAAAAGTGGGGCCCGGGTGGCTCAATGAGTTAGGTCGCTGGATCTAACAACTCATACAAGTCTATCACCAATACGGCGTGGGTTCGCGCCCGGCTTTGTAAATTACAAAAAGGGTGCACTCGACTCGCAGCCGCAAGTGATAAAGTTTACCAGTTGCTTGCCCATGGTCGGTGGTTCTCTCCGGGTACACCGGCTTCCTCCACCAATAAAACTGGTCGCCATGATATAGCTGAAATATTGTTGAAAGTGGCGTTAAGCACCAAAAATCAATCAATCAATCGCTCCTAAAAATAGTTTCAATATGGTCATCAATGGCAACAACAAAATGGTAGTGAGAGCAATTCGAAGCAGAATTAAACTGTTTTTTCACGATAAACGATATATAAACAAGTGAAACGGTTACTAAAGTAAGTTATTACATAACTCCAGTGAATATTCAAGCGCATAACAACTTGTAACCGTAAATGACGTCTGTGAAAACCAAAATGTACATGCGAGTTCCCGCGATTTCGGAACTTGCCGATCTGAATACTGGCACATTGAGCAATGTGAATTATAACTTAAAACTGATTTACAACAATATGATTAGTTAATACATTGATTAAAAAAGAGTTCAGCAACAAAATATAATCATTGAATTGGCTAAGTATGTGATTAGGAATGAATCATGTAATTATGGCTAATCATATGATTAGCTTAATCACAAGTTCAACAACGAACCCCGGGTATTACGAACAGATTACTTTTCTTTCTGCTAGCATTTAGCTTACATCTTTCATCCCGTTGTTGTGTGGGTGTCGGTGGTCTATCACCAAGGTCTGTATCTGTATTATAGTCTTTCATCCCGTTGTTGTGTAGGTGTCGGTGGTCTATCACCAAGGTCTGTATCTATATTATAGTCTTTCATCCCGTTGTTGAGTGGGTGTCGGTGGTCTATCACCAAGGTCTGTATCTGTATTATAGTCTTTC
>MJUT01015515.1:607487-631478 GCA_002080005.1 Gigantidas platifrons | reverse complement strand
TCACCCAAGTTTTAAGTGGGGTTCGTGTTATTCTATCTTTAGCTTTATGTGTATGTTTTGTAGATCGTTGTTTTTCCTTTTGTACTTTTTCTTTTGGCCATTATATTGTTTGTTCTTTTTCGATTTACTGATTCTGATTACCCCTTTGGTATCTTTAAACTCTGGTTATTTTGACCAAAATATCTTGGCATTGAAGCCAGAAACGCGCCGTTTGTATTCAAATTGATGTATAACGTTTTATTGTAACGCAGTGATTGGTATGATGTTTCAGACTATTCCACTTAATGTAACGGAGTGATTGATATGAAGGACCCGCAAAGAACGAACTCCGATTCCGCCACTGGCATTCACTTTCAAATGGGGTCAAACAATAGTGGATATCCTAAAATTAAAATATATTTAGAAACAATAATATAATGGTGCTAGGAGGTTCATTGTCTATCACCTGAATAGAGTATAATGTTTCATTGAATAGCCAATTCACTTTCTTCCATAGATCTTTGCTTCATATTTGCCTAACAATTTGCAATATTATAGTAGTCTCACCAATATTGGCCTATATTTTGGACAATGAGTTGTAAGTTGTAACGTTGTCTCTAATCTGTATACAAAGGGCCCGAGTGGTTCAATGAGTTATGTAGTTGGATTACCTAACAATTCATACAAGCATATAACCAATACGGCGTGGGTTTCGCGCCAGGATTTGTAAATTACAAGAAAGGGTGCAATCGACTCGCAGTCGCAGGTGGTAAAGTTTACCAGTTGCTTGCCCATGGTCAATGGTTCTCGCCGGGTACTCCGGCTTCTTCCACCACTAAAACTGATTGCTATGATATAGCTGAAATATTGCTGAAAGTGGCGTTAAACATCAAAAATCAATCATTAATCTGTATGCAAAACTTCCTTCAGTGATTGAGAACCTCCGTCTGGAGTAATAGTATAACCAAACGCATTTAAAATTCATTAAAGTCGAAAATACTAAAGTAAACCATGTACGCTTTCGTCAAGAATACGTAATTATATATGATTATATCTAAAGACCTAAAAGACAATAGTAAATTGCCATGTATCTCCTATTTTAGTACAAAAGAAAGGAAAGCACTTAAATATGCGCCGTGATAACCTAATGCGTTTATATCCAACCCTTTACAAATATGACAAACAACTAACAACCAAAGATAACAATTAGATAGCAAACAACAACAATGAACTAATATTTAGAACGTAATTATTGTAATATATTAATACAAAAACAACTTACTTCTTTGCAGATAAACACGACATCTAATTACGTTATCAAATATCAATTTTGGTTTTATGGGGGTGGGGCTCCAGAAATATTTCTTGTATACCCAGATGTCATTTCAATGTTTTGAGAATGCATTTACGATAATATATTTCTTATTGGTCCTTAGAAATCTCTAAAAGTATATTTTACAGCAAATATTTTTATTGTTTTTGGTTTGAAACATATCGCCTTATTGGTCGCTAGCTTAATGGTCGCTAACTATTGGTCGTTAGCTTGAGTCTGGTCTTCTCAACCGGAAAATTAGTGAAAGCGCTTAAGCTTGAATACACAAACGAGGAAATGACTATTGTTACGCAATTAGTAGTATAAAAACGTTGATTTCAACGTCGGCGTCGTAGTATATCTCTTGTAGCAGAAAAGAAATATGAGGCTTTTCATTGTTGTTTTGCTGCTTGTATTTCCGGTAGTCAGTTGCTTAGATAAAGGTTGGTGCTTTGAAATAACGTTTGAATCTAATTACAGTAACGTATAATATAATTTTATTCTATGTTTTGCTATATATGGTCAAGATTGTCTGAAAATACATAACTCATTTGCACTCGCTGAGAAACAGGACAAAAAGACTCGCCAGAAGCTGGTTTTTTACCTGTTTCTAAAGCATGTACAAGTAAATTATATATTTTCCGAAAATGTACATATACTGTCTATTTATCCTGTAATCATTGCATTTGCTGTTATTGTTTGCTTTATACATCTAGAATAAAACTAACAGTGTCCTAGTACCTAATTCATGTAATGCAGCGATAATAAACGGAAACAGTATAGCGCGCACGTGATAGAGGTCATTCTTTAAAACTCTTTAGTAAAATTAGGCGTTCTTTTGAACATTTTTCATTGCAGGATATAAAAACAACATACATGTATATACCATTTTGGTAAAAATAAATTTATGTGCACTCGCTGCGAAAAAGGCTAGAAAAGCTCGACCTGTTTCTAAAGCCCGTATAAATAAATTTCATATTTTGCTGCAATGTATATTTATTCTGCATTTGTTCTATTTGAGCAATCAAATTGCATTGACTGCATATTGTTTTGTTATACATTCAAAACCTGCATTAAAGGCCACCTCTATATAGCAAATCACTGTCTATAAAGGGCAGTCTCATGTTTCCCATTAATGAACAGTGCATATAATTTTAACTTGTATATAAAAGGGCAACTGCTCATAAAGGCCACATTTTCAGGTTCCCTTGAGTGACCTTTATATACAGGTTTGACTGTATATGGTTACTGACTAAGATATTGGTTTTTTTCTGATACCCGATTCATGTTGAGCGCCGGTAAGAACCTGTAGCTTTATAAGCATGGACTTCACAAAGGGCATCATCGAAAATTATTAATTATAAAGACGCTGGTTTCTGCTAGATTTAGACAATTTGACAGTTGGCTTAGATATTTTGACATTGCAGGATAATAATACAACATATAATTATGTACGTACATTTTTGGTAAACATAAATGCTGTGCACTCACTGCGAAACAGGCTGGAAAAGCTTTTCTACATTTTCTAAAGCTCCTACAAATGACTTTTATATTTTGCCATAATTGTTTATATATTGTACATAAATTGCATCTTAATTTAATATTTTGTTAGTTAGTATTATGCCTAAAGCATAATGTACAAATGTATATATCATATTCAATCCAGTCAATAGCTTCAGAGTTATTGACCGGTCGATAGCTAGATATACATTAACGGATCAAGATCAATTCCACACTAAGATAATTTCTTTATATATTTCATATAAAACCACTTATTTTCAAAACATTTTTATTAATCAATTTATTTTAATATATTTTATATTATTGCATATCCGAATAAAAATCATACATTCAATTGGTTGAACACTCTCCACGTGACCTTCACTATTCCGCGATATAGACTGGAATGCTGATATAGACCGATCCAAAGAACCGTGTATAGACTGGTACTACTGGTCTATACACGGATATTTGTTTGTTTACGTTTTAATAAATTACAATGTTACTTTAATTTCATTTCATTTCTCATTATAAGTTGAACACCATTAAACAATATATGTAGTCAATTCAAATTGGGTAATAACGAAGGTGATAACGCCTGATTAAAAATTTCTATGCATTTATATTGTATGTGTCAGATTCTGGTCTTCAATGCAATAAACACAATAGTTACTGATATGGAGTGCAATATCAGGATAGACAGACTGCCCTTGGGTCATGGTACGGACCAGTGGAAATGATATTTCCCTCGCCTCCGGCTCAGTAACTATTATATAATTATTAGAATGTAACTTCTCGACGATGCAATTCTCTATGATCATATAGTTGGCGATTTCGTGGAACAAATAATTTGATATTTAAATGATGTTTTCTGTGTAGTGTTTTGTAGATTGGTGTTCGTGTTTTCTGTGTAGTGTTTTGTAGATTGGTGTTCGTGTTTTCTGTGTAGTGTTTTGTAGATTGGTGTTCGTGTTTTCTGTGTAGTGTTTTGTAGATTGGTGTTCGTGTTTTCTGTGTAGTGTTTTGTAGATTGATGTTCGTGTTTTCTGTGTAGTGTTTTGTAGATTGGTGTTCGTGTTTTCTGTGTAGTGTTTTGTAGATTGGTGTTCGTGTTTTCTGTGTAGTATTTTGTAGATTGGTGTTCGTGTTTTCTGTGTAGTGCTTTGTAGATTGGTGTTCGTGTTTTCTGTTGGTAATTGTAGTTTATGTCTTTCGATATCCGAATGGGTTCCGATTACAACTTTGGTAGCTTAATTCAAACTTTTCTTAAGAAAAAGTAGAAATAAGATTAAATGAAAATTTTAAGATAAAGAAACTATATTTAGTTCTGCTTTTAAAGCTTATAGATTCATTACAAATCGACTTGGAAAGCATTTGAATTTTTCTTTATACTTTTATATGAAATATATAGGTAACGTTTTAGTGCGGAAAGACTTTTGCTCTGTTATTATGCATGTGGCAAAAATAATATACTGAAAATATGAATGCTTTTGAATGGGACCGATCATGATCATTCGATATAAAAATAAACGTTAGAGAATTCCGAAGGGACAATCCAGAAAAACTGGCAACATATAGTTCACAAGATGAAGACAAACAGAACAAAAACACAACACAATATGTGTTGGACACCACTATACGCAAACAAACACAAATAACGTTAATAAGACATGAGCCCTCCTACAAAAATAATGTTCTAAATAATACGTTATTCAAGTGAAGAAAACAAACAATGCAAGCAAATTTTAAACATTTTCAAAGTATATATTTATTATTTAGCGTTAATAAGACATCAGCTTGTCGCTTTGATAGTTTTGAGCGAAAATAATGTTCTAAATAATACGTTATTCAAGTGAAGAAAACAAACAATACAAGCAAATTTTAAACATTTTCAAAGTATATATTTATTATTTAGCGTTAATAAGACATCAGCTTGTCGCTTTGATAGTTTTGAGCGAAAATAATATTCTAAATAATACGTTATTCAAGTGAAGAAAACAAACAATACATGCAAATTTTAAACATTTTCAAAGTATATATTTATTATTTAATGTTTCATAGGCCATGTTTGAAACGAGTGTTTAAATCACATTTTTTAAAATTGATACTTTACAACCACAATCACATTTCAATACAATAACCCGAGGTTAAACATTATTGTAAACAATTTAAGGTGATTTGCCATTTAAAAAAAAACTGTTCTTGTCACGGTATGTAATGTGGGTTAGTGTTATGGTGTTTAACTCCACTTTCAACAATATTTAAGCTATATCGTGGCGGTCAGATTTATTCATGGAGGAAACCGGGGTACCCGGAGAAAACCACTGACCTAGCTACCGCAAGTCTCTGACAAAATTTATTACACAATGTTGTATCGAGTATACCTCTCCATGAGCGAGATTCGAACTCCTAACGTTGGTTGTGATATGCACTGATTGCATAGGTAGTTATACATCCAACTACCGTACGATCACGACCAAAACGGCCCGGTGTGTAAAATGATCTTAATGTTACGTAAACGTGAGCGTGAACGAACCGTTGGAATGGACCTGGCAATGTATCCAGAGAGACTATATATATCACCACTTACGTTGAGAGTCCGAATCCCGCTTAGGCGAGGGGTACTCGATACAACATTATGTGATCATGTTTGTTAATGACTTGCGGCAGTTCGTTTGTTTTCTCTGAGTACTCTGGTTTCTTCCACCAATAAAACTGGCCTCCACGATACAACTGAAATATTGTTGACAGTAGCGTTAAACACCCTAACCCTAATCTTGCTATAGTTTTTGTACAATGTGAATGGGCGGATCTTATAATTATTTTAGCCCAAGTCTGAAAAAAAGCCTCTAATAACAAAGTTTGTGTGATACCCCTGTAGACCGCACTTTTATTGCATGAACTTAAAGTTTGATATTTAAATTGTCGATTTCCATGTGTTGTACTAAAATTAAAACGTGCAAAATAGTATACATTCAGCTTTTTTTCTACCTACCCGTGTGCTTACATAGTGCTGTTCAATAGTTTGTATAAAGTTTCATACACATGACCGCTTTGATGTTAAAAATTGGATTATAAATATTTGGTACAAGTATAAAAATAGCATAACTCGCCATATCCTTTGAAAATAACGCATTTTCATAAGAGATATACGTTCTCGCAAATGTAGTATTTGTGTGCCTAAAAATAGCATGTTTTTAATTATTATACATATAACTGCACGAGATTAACCGCAAAACATGTTAAATAATCACGAAAACATCATGTTCAATTCAATCGCTACATTTAAATATTTTTACTATTAATTATTCCAAAACGCACCTTTTACATAATTTAACCATTTAGCAAAATATTTCCGGATTTACGGGTTATAACCGATACGATTTCATATTACACATTCTACACTAATCAAGATGTGATTTTCTTTCCCTTTCTGGTATTTTTGTGTCAATTTGTTGGTGTTGTACAAGAACTATTTTTCATTATGTCCATCTAAGTCAAAATTGAGATCATTATCGACAGAATGTAGTCAATTAGTGGATTAATTGTTTTGGGTCTGTTTGACTTTGCTTTAGTTGTGGTGTGTTTGATTTGTATTTTCTCATTTCATTTTTCTTATTGATCATTGATGTCTGGGCTCGTATGCATAAAGCTACTTAAATTAAGATTTTCCTTAGAAAACACTTAAGTTAAGGTAACTCCGCCCCTTTTACTTAAGTGGTATGCATAATACTGCTTAAGCTAAGAATTTCCTTAGCAAAATTTTAGTTTTAAATAGCTCCGCCCATTTCACTTAAGTGGTATGCATAAAGCTCCTTAAAATAAGAATACACTTAAATCTAAGGTACCTATTGAGGTATCTTAAGTATGTAAAATGCAGCGACTTCGAACCAATTAACAACGAAAAATTGTCAATATCTTCGCTATTCATATTTAAATGAATAACGGATGGGTATATTGTCCGAAATATTTTTTTTTTTTAATTATTAATTAATTCATATCTCAACAGAAAGTATACGTAACTTTTCCGGGACAGTTTACTTGATTTATTGCGTCAAAAATATCAATATTCGTTGTTGGAACCACAAGTCTTGTTTTTCAAATTAAAAATGTGCACGTATACCTGTGCATACAGTATCTTTATATGGCAAGCGTGAAATTCATGCTATGTAACATTTTCATTGATTCTTTGTACAGGTCTGCCCATATAAACTCATTTCAAAACTAAATTTGTCACGTACAATGTTTCACGTTAACCGGTATCGACTGCTAGAAGTTAGGAGGGCTATGAGAAGGGAACGTATTTTTAGAGATAGAACTAATCCATTAGAAATATATGATGATTTGGAATTATTTGAAATATATAGATGTAATGAAACCTCAGTTTTTGCGTTAGCACATTATATTGTCCTATTTTTCTGTGTTTCTTTGACGTCTCTTTTTACTGAATTCCCGGCATTATAATTATATTTGCAATTTCCAGCCATGCCCTATTTTTGTCCGCAGAAGATATCGATGAGGAAATCTTTACTTTTAATATAGCCTTTCTTTTATATATATATATATATATATATATATATTTATTTATTTGGAAAAACTACCCTTTTACAACGGGGGCAACCACCACCGGGGTAGCAGTGGTTGCGTCCAAGATATGCTTACATATTATAAAACTATATACAGTACATACTAAAAATAATATATACAGTGAAATTGCACACATTTTCAGTTTAAAATGTTTCTCTTTCTGTTAAGATCGTATTTAGTACATGTAAAACACAAACTGATTTGTGGAAAAAGCTGTTGCAAACACAGATCACATAAAATTTCCCTAAAAATTTTCTTAGTAAAATATCAAACAAAAACCCTATTGAGAATTATCATCTAACATTTTTAGATAAAAAACAAATATAATAACATACAATTATAGTAAAATATATATTATGGCACTTAGTCATTCGGCGATTTGGGACCTTAGCATAAAAATATTGCACAAAAAATTCTTACATAGTTTATCTATTTCATCTCCTATAAAATTAGAGAAATGATATCCCAAATCACCGATTAAAAACATCATTTTATCATGTGGCGGCAATCCACAGTCTATGCATAGTGCTAGTCGAGTAAAACTTTTCGAATATAGACACGCTAAATTTTCTAATAGAACATAGATGTATTATGGGTTAAAACAGACGAATAAATATAAACAAGGATGTTGTTTGCAACATTAGAGGTATGTATCATATGTTTTATGTCAACTCTAACGACATTTCACTATCTAAGACATTTTAAAGCATTTTCATTATTCAGGAAGACTGAATATAAACATTCAGTGCATGTAAACTTGTGAAATATCAAAAAATGGTATTTTTCACCATTTTGCACGTGAAGGATGGAGTTAAGTTGCATTTTAAGTCCTCTTGTAATCATACAACCTAGAAATTACATTCTGTATTGGTAATTCGAACGAATTAAATCAATAAATAGGAGAAATTCAATTATGCGGCTACTACTTTTCAATATAGCCGCTACGACTTTTTAATATGAATGCTACTTATTTAAAATATAGACAATTACACAAGTGCTACAGTTTTAAAATGTAAACACTTATTAAATCAATTACGATTGTACTTGATATTGACATCTTCTGGTGCACAAGTAAGTAATTTCCTACAAAGGTTTGCATTATAGTTACAAAACAATTTTGTATTCATAAAGGGAATAAAGCTTAAGCGTCATAGTCCATTTAGATAACTGTGTGTTCGTTAGGGTGGTTATATAATAACATTTGGATTTACAAAGGAATTAATTATCACTTGATAGGTACTAAAGGTCGAAATAAATGTTGAGCTAAGGGGCAGATACTCCATGATTTCCAAACAAAAAGAAAAAACACACAAAACGCAACATGATGAAGTAGTATCTTTTTCTAACGATATGCACTTCTAACAATTGCCTTGTTGAAGAACTTCCACAATACATCGGCAAACGAATACCGAAACAACAAGCCGAAGGGATAATTAAGAAAATTATAGGTCCAAAATCCTTAAATACATTACGGTTATCTCAATTTTAAAGTACAAATGTAATTTCAAAAATATCGTATATTTACGTAAGTGTGGTATGCGGCTGTGTCTCGTCGATGCAATTTGTTCCTACCGTAAACCGTCGTTCAATAATATTTGCGTTTCGAACATAGTTGCATTAGAATGTGTGATGATGTCCAAGAGTACCAAGTGATCATATATGAAAAGAGTGGAATACTTTATAAACATGCAAATAAATTCATGTACACTCGTTATTCACGCCCTCATTCTTTCCATGTATGATAACTTTGTTGATGGAAGATCATCCAAATATGATTTCCTATTTCATTTGTTATAATTGTATTTTAAAAGGTGTTTTAACTTCCAAATAGAAACATTTCAAATAGTCTTGAAATTGTATTCGTTTTCAAACTTCAAATGAAAAAGATTGATAGCATCCTACTAAATTATGTACTAGTAAATAGAATATATTTCGATGACATATACAAAAAACTCGTTCATTATATTAATTATATATTTCATGTGCTAATAAAATCCTTGATTTTCTGCTTGTGTTAAGTATCTTTACATTTTTATTGTTTTGTTAAGTTCAAGTAGTTTCTTATGCTTAAATAGCATGCCACAATCACATCTTCTTTGAAGTCCGTAACAATACTTATGTAAGTCCATATTGAAAAGTAAGTAACATATCTATTAGAAAACAGTAGCGCTTCTATTGAAAAGAAGTAGCATTATACAAAACGACTATATTGAAAAGTAGTAGCGTCGAAATTTTCACACATATTCTATAACAGTCTATTATTAATCAATTATGCATTACTGATGTAAAATTCTACATGTAAGATTTAGTTTTACATTCAAATTAACATATAAAATAGTAAAATACTCACTTTGTAGGCTTTAATGTATGATCGTGCTATATTTTCCTACCGACCATTCGAGATTTCCAATATACAGGTGAGTTTACTGTATGTTGATGATGAAATTAAACCAAACAACCGCCGATAGAGATAGTATTAAATCCGGAACTAATTTATACCAATTTCAAGTCTGATTAGATATAATATTTTGGATAAAGGCTGAAAATACATATTTCGTCTGCAATGTTTACAATGTTCTATTAGAAAATTTAGCCCGTTCATATTCGAAAAGTTCTTCTCAACTAGCTCTATGCATAGACTGATCCAGTGAAGTTAGCATCTACCTTTTGTCCACGAAATAGGGTTGTTATGTCCGAGTTTAACTCATTTCTCAAATTAGTACAAATGTATATGCTTCACATTCAAGAAGCACGTGATACACATTTTCTTCATAATTGTTTGTACATATTGTACATTGAGGATTAGTGCGAATTTGCATACGATATAAGGTACTGTTTACTGGCAAGCAGTTGGTCCTTGCTAGAAGTTTGAGCCTTGAACCGCGAAAATCATTTATATTGATTAAATATGTTTGGGTTCTACCTATGATATTAAACGTTTTGTACAAATGCAAGCTTGATTTCGTATCTATATTGTCAAGTTCTTTTCTTCGTATAAATTCACCGAAAAATTTATAGAATGTACCTTTATTAAAACTTCCATTTAAAAAATGATCTAGACCAACCGACTCAAATAAAGAACGTATATAATCAAAATAAGGCCATTCCTTTATATTTTTATCAAATAGTTCATCAAATGTTTGCTTGCACAGTCTTGTTGAATTTAGTTCAGAGAAACTTGAAAAATAAGAGATTCTCTGCCTGTCTAAAAAAGCATTAATTGGTTCCCATCCTAACTCTAATAATAGAGCACTTATAGGAATATTAATTTTTGTATGTAAAATAATTTTTGCCGCTTTGTATTGTATGCTTTGTAGTAAATTACGCTGCTCTTCCGACGACGGAAGTCATATGGAACAGACATGTGTAATACATGGACGTATTACTGAGGTCCATAAAGCGATTCCGAATTCTACCCTATTAAAGTCGCCGTGTTTTCCTAGGATCCTTACCATACCGTTTAGTTTATTTTCTAAATTTTCTTTTAGATACTTAAGAATATGATGAGTTGGCTTAAGATTTCTAGACAAATATACACCTAAATAGTTGTAATTATCGGTTTCATCAATTTTTTCATTACCGAGATACCATTTCCTGTTTTTGTCAATGCGTTGACCTACCACTAAAACCTTCGATTTTGAGTGGTTAAATCTTAGATTCCACTTACAAGCAAAATCATGGGAAATTTTTTACATTTTCCGGAGGTCGGATTCAGATTCTGCGATAAGAGCGACATCATCGGCGTACATCAGGGCATTTATTATTTTGGACGAAAGAGAGACTCCTATGTTCTCTTTTTCAAGCATATCTGAAAGGTTCTTCATCAAAGTTGAGAACAGAGCAGGGGAGAGAATACATCCCTGTTTTACTCCAAAGTCTTGATCGAACCATTCAAATTCATACGATCCAAGAATTACTTTGTTCTCTACATTACTGTAAATTTCTTTTAAGAGACGCCATATTTTCCCCTGTACCCCATTTTTCCATAATAAGTTAAAAAGGCCGTCACGCCAAACTCTATCAAATGCCTTCGATAGATCAAGGAAACCTATATAAGTTTTTAGTTTAGATGACTTTCTTTGGGAGCATATACCGTTTAATGTGAATAAGTGGTCCTCGGGAGGTCTGTTTTTTCTAAAGGCACCTTGGCTTTCACCGAGTACATTTTTATCCTCGAGGAAAGTCATAATAGTATTTTCCAGAATGTTTGCATACATTTTGTACACGTTTGAGGTCAGGGTAATACCTCTATAGTTATTTAGATCATAAATAGATGAGGACTTATGAATTGGAATAATGATACCTTTTTGCCAATCGGATGGGGTCTGTTCAAGATCACTTACGGTTATGAACAGATTTGTAAGAGAGGTAATCATGATATCACGACCGAATTTTAGAAACTCGTTTGGAATTCCGTCAAGTCCAACCGCTTTGCCAGATTTCAATGAAACTAGAGCTCGTTGAACAATATCGGCTTGTATATTCAGTGAAAACATACTTTTTGTCGGAATTTTATCGTTTTGTGCTTGGGAAATGATTTGTTTAACATAATTCGTATGGACTTCATTTTGATGAGTCGAGTCTCTCCCACTATCGCCAAAATGTTTTATTAGACATTTTTTTCAATTTTGCCCTTTTTGTCGATAATAGTTGTTTTATCGACCGGATCTATAATCTAAGAAGGGGTAACATTAGTTTTGTTATCGCGTAGCATTTCCCAGAAACCTTTAGCTTTATTTTTAGAATTAATGCATTTATTATTAAATAAGCGCATTTTATCTACATTAATTTTCCGTTGGACTGATTCTTGTACCGCTTTCTTCCGTTTCATATATGAATCAGTAAGAAGTTTTCCTATACGTGACTGTCAGACTGTCTTAATTTGTCATGGGAACGTTTTAGTCTATTAGAAGCTTGTCTAGACTTTATTAGTCCCTACAGTTCTCTATCCCAAAACTTTTTATAATTTTTAACTGTTTTATGTTTTCCGATGATGTGATTGGCAGTATTATCTACATTATCTTTCCATGTTTCCCATATAGTATTTATATTATTACATACGGGTAAGGGGGATAATTCGAATGCCTTCTTAAGATAAGTTTGGAAGGCTTCCCAATCAGTACTTTCATTTATTTTCCACTTGAGTACTGATTCCCCTTTTGGATAATTACAATTGATAGATTTATTGTTAAACTCAAGGTCGGCGCTAATAATAACATGATCACTATGAAGATCATATTTGCCTTCCTCGTCAATAAACACACTATTTACATTTTGAACCATTTCTTTAGACATCAAAATATAATCAATTGCTGACCTTTGATTGTTTAAGATACGAGTAAAAAACCATGAACAACAGCCAAGTGTGTTCAATATAGTTAGATCACTTGCATCAATAAAACGCAAGAGTCGTTCGCCGTTATATGATGATCCTTTCTTTAATATGGTTTTGCCAGTATGGGGACATATGTCTACATATCTTCCGTTGAAGTCCCCCATCAGAATTATATTACAACCAAGATTATTGAAGTAGGTAATATTTTCTCGCACTCCTCCAACAATTCAACTTTTTCTCTATCTGTCCAATTTGGCTTCCTTTAAGACATTTTTTTATTTTCAACAGTCACGAATAGTAAAATTCAAACACACCCGACCTTGAATGCTTAACGGCACAAAGTAATAAAAGCGTGAATTATATCTCTATTTAAAAATTAAAGGGAAATTACCAAGGATGAATAAATATATTAAACGGTAAATGGTGAAGAGTTCCGATAATTTCCACTTAAGGTTTCCTTAGCTAAGTAAAAACTTAAGTAGTTATGTGCATACTACTTAAGATTATGACTTAACTAAGGGATTCCTTAGTGAAATCTTAGCTTAAGTAATACTTAAGTTAAGATGTTTTATGCATACGGGCCCTGTAGACCAGTTTTATAGGTCATCTTTTTATGTTTGATATCTTTATACTTGTTTCCATTGTTGTTGCACATTTTGTTTATTGATTTGTCACGTGATGGTCATTTATATTAGACTTTTTTAGTTTAATTGTATTGCAATTTTACTTATAAACTTTTTTTAAGCTGAATTTATTTCTAAAAATTTCTAAAAGGTCATTGACAAGCAATATCCCTTTTCGTGATCCAATTCCGAAAAGAGCTCTGAAGACATTCTCTGTTAAAACCAAAGTTTCCAAAACTGATAAGAACAACAATCTGAAGGCAGATAGACACTAAGGTTGTTAGTGATTGATCAATTTAGACAACTGAATATGAGATATGTCCTTCGACATGAGCTAGGTCCTATCCCTTGGTCAATTGTCACGACAGATGGTTGTCTGGTAAAAACAAAACAGGCAGCTTTGAGTAGCATCATTGAAAAAGGGTTCGAACATAATGGTGTACTTCCAAATCAATCTGTCTGGATTTTTGATGAAAAAACATTCCATGAATCTTTGAACATCTAGCAACTGTTGTGTTAGATTCCATTATTAAAGAAGCACAAGAAAGCAGGCGATATTCATCAAGGACATAGACTGACAAAAAAAAGTATTTCCTGACAGGTTTTGACAAAATTACAAGACCATAAAAGCCTTGTCCGGGTCAATGAAAAAAAATGAGTTGTGAAAATAAGACGCAGCTTATTGAATTCTTCGTGAATGAATGGTCAAAACTGAAAGCTAGGTTTAAGTTAGAAAGTAAGCGAATCTTTTTCCCCACAAAAGTTAATGTCATTAGATTACTGTCAGCAATGCTGCTGCTGTGAAAGAGGATTGTCCTGGTCTTCACCAGGAAGAGGCTGGCACGAAAATGTTTCTACATGGAAAACACGCAATGGATGATGGATTCAAGTCAATTGTGATCCGATTCTCAGATACAGACGTTTGATTACTGGCATGCTTTTCTGTAAACCTTCATGGCCTCAAATTTTTATTGTCTCTGGAACGTCTAGTAAATTCTGGATTGTTGATATAGCTTCCACATGCCGAACCTTAGATGAAGATGTTTGTCTTGATTGGCTAGGTCTACATGCAATATCGGCTTGTGACAGTGTATGTGCCTTTTCTGGAAAAGATACATCAAAGGTCTTCGATCCTGTTTCAAAGAATCCAACTTTTCGGCAAGCACTTTGTAGTTTGTAGGTGATAGTTTTGACATTCCAATCAGCCTCTTCCTCGATGTAGAAATTTTCATATGTGTTGTCTATGGATTACCGTCAATTGGTTTGTTTTGTAAATAAAAATACACCCAGTGTCATCAGCTACCACCTACAAAGGACGCTTTGCAGAAACACCTACAATTTTGTACAGAGAGAAAATTTCCTGGCAGCAGTTTGGAATCGCGCCTTTCGGTCGATATTCGGTCTATCATCAGTAGAAAGTCATGAATGGGAGAAAGAGAAAAATATGTTATCCATTAACTAGATGGACAAGCAGTCTGCATCTGACGTATTGATGCTGCTCATTAGTTGTGGGTGTAAATCAAACAACGCCATAAAACGTTTTTCTTGTGTGGCACAAGGTTTATCATGTACAGATGGCTGCAGATGTTCTTATCTTTGCCAAAATATGAATCAAAGAGAGTCTCTATCAGAAAGAGATATTGAAAGTGACAATGAGGAAGAAGATTAAAACGTGAAATCATAGTTCGAGGGAAAAATACTGATTGTTGGATTCCAGGTTCTTGAACACAAAATTAATATGAAAGACCCCCATTTTTGTTAAATATATAGAATTACTCCCATTCAATTAGTCATACAGAGATTGGAACTACAGTAATTACAGCAAATATGAAGAATCGGGTAATAAAAAGTTAAGCACAGAACTTGTAGACACAAAATGTAATAATAACAGGTGAATATTTTGAAATAATATAGTAAAATCCAGTTTAGTTTAAGCATATTGTATTTGCCAATTAAACAAACAAAATGGATTAGACACAAGTAAAACATATCCAAATTACAATTTGTTACAGAAAAGAAGTACATAAAAGGCATGCATTACTATATGTGGTACTAATAAAGAATCAATGATGATATTCACATTAAACAAAATGGAGACAAAAAATTAAGATGGATTCATATGATGTGCATGTTCACCCAATTCAATTCCAGTTATACGATAAGGAATCTCTTTGAACATTTAATATAATCAAAAACATATTTAAATATAAAATAATTTTGTTCATAAGTTAAATTATCATTGCCACATGTCAGAAATTCAATGTCTAGAGTGTAGCAAGTTATAATCCTATTTGATATTATCTATCAATGTAGTTCTGGCTTGTATGTATATAGGACATTCCAAAAGGAAATGTTTTAAATTTTCAAGGGCAGCTCCACATCGACAAGATGGGTCAGATACGATTCCAACTCGGAATAAATCAAAATTCAAAAACGAAACTGAACTTCTTAGCTGAGTTAAAATCATATTTAATTTCCGAGGACCACAGAAAAAATGTTTGGGGACAGAATGATTTTCAGTTTGATCGATTTTCTTTAATTCTGATTTGAATTTTGATAAGGTATCAACGTTTCGAATATTGTTATTTAAACTATCCCATATTTTTATTGTGGAGGGGATAAAAGAATCACTAGTCGAAAAAAGTCTACAGAAAGGTAAAATGATATCATTTCCATTTCTCAACGGAGACACTCAGGTACTTTGTATCATGGGGGAATCAAAGTACAAAGATAATTAGGGGTATTTTTATTAACTATATTATAAAAAAAAAGTTTAAGTTTCCTTCTCCTCCGTCTCAAAAATAATAATTCCCAACCTGTCTCTTTATATAAAATTTCAGTTTATGTAAAATTAGGTAACCCAGTAACAATTCTGGCAGCTTCCAGTTGAAGTTGTTCCAGTTTTTGTGAATTTCCAATCCCACAGTTATCCCATAATTCACATGCATATTCAAAAAGTGGTCTAATGTACACAAGATATAGTGTATCTAAATTAGTGCGACTAAGGCGGTATTTCAGTTTACGTAGAATATTCAAATGTTTAGACACACTACTTTTAATATTATCAACATTGGTATTCCACTTATTATCATTGTTAAATGTAACACCTTAGTGTTTATAAGAAGTGGTAATTGGCACTGATTTTCAATTAAAAGAGAAATCAAGATTTTCTGGAACGCTGCGATTAGAGAAAATCATGATTTCTGTTTTGTCAGGATTAAATGTCATATTAAAGCCATTTTTTTACCATATATCCATTTCATTTAAATCATGAGCAATGACATTTTTCAACTGCATTGTGTCCTTATTTGAATGACCAAACGAAGTGTCATCTGCAAATAGTCTGCTCACAGTGATATAAGTTTGTCAGCAATATCATTAATATATAAAATAAATAAGAGAGGTCCAAGGACTGAGCATTGTGGAACCCGTGTTGATATTTCACAATATGCTGAAGAATTATTTTTAATAACAACCTTTTGTCGTCTGGCTTTTAAATAACTATTAAACCAATTAATTAAATTTCCAGTTATCCCATATGCTTTCATTTTATGCCAAACTTTATCAAATGCCTTAGAAAAGTCACAAAATACAAAACAATTTGCTTCCTTATTCTCCAATGAATTTAAAACGCTATTATAAATTTCTAATAACTGATGTACTGTTGAATGTAAAATCCAGTTATCCCCCTCAACAACAAGAAGTGGTCTTTACATGTATAGTTATCATCTTTCTAGCATTAATGACATAAAATAAACATATCTAAATAACTCCCAAGGAAAAATAACCGAAATTGTATACCCTAACTGACGGGGATGCATGGCTTTGTTTTTTCCCCTTCTATTTAGCTGTACCCTTAAAGGGGCGCCTGTTGTATTATGTTCCGCATATTTTAGCTGAGTACAACACTTGAATAAATAAATCCTTCGATTTGTCGCAGAAACGAGACGCGTTCACTAAATCAGATATCTACTTTTTAATTGCATGTAAACATTGCAATTATATCGTTATTTTAAAAGTTGAAAGGATTTTAATGGAAAAAAATTACTCGAGCTTAATTAGAAAAAACAAAATTATAACAATAACTACGTCTATGAGCATTTATAATTGTTTTCAATTATCCTTTACCTGACATAATAATGAAAAAATAAGATAATTTGTTAAAACACTTATATGATAGCTTAATTTTAAAATGAAAGGACCAATTTAACCAAGCCATTTTTTTTTATTGCTATGATTATCGATCTTATCTTTCTACGACTTGTCAATCAGATTTTGAAATGGCCCCGACAGTGTAATATTTTGTTTTCATTATATTTTTTAAGGGACCCCAAACGTATAAGATAAGAAGCTACATGTATATACAGTAATTTCCGTTAATAAAAAGACATGGCGTGTAACCTATAACATATATATACATTTTTATGAAAATATCTAACCGGTACTGAGATGTCCAAAAACGAATCCATTTTTTGCAAAAAGTCACGAGACCGTGAATTGACTTTATATGGAAAGAGGTAGCAAATCGTACACTGGCTGCAAATAAAGTGTGCAAACATATTTGTTTTAATATGACAATATTTAAGATGTACTGAGATTTCCAAATACGAGTCCATTTTGGGGAAAATTTTAAGGTCACGTGACCGTTAATCGTCTACTAGCTGCGCATGCCTCATTGGTTTGTTTTCCTTTTCAGACTATGACATAATTCTAATAATGAAGTGTAGCATAAGATTGATAATGAATTTTAATTATTGAAATAAAATATTGTTTATTGTTTAAGAAATCTTCAAGTTGTCATTTAAAGCAAATGTTTATTGCTATTATTAAACCTCTCTATATATATGTATCTATGATTGGTCCGATCAGCTGTCACATGACTTTGACAATTGCGACGTTTCCTTCGACAACCCCAAAAGTTCACCGTGCGAGGTAACTCGAATAATACTGCGCCCTCTATCGGCACTATCGCTGGACGACCAGCGGGAGCGTAATATAACGACTGGATTATTCGGGTTATATCAAGGGTATTCTGGAAATTTTTTATTTGAACTGTACTCTAGAACTACACCACGTGATCAAAAATCGTGACGTATTTTGCTATAGTCTGTTTCGTAGTTTGAGATGCCTATGTCAAATTATTTTATTACTAGTATCCTGATATCGACATCTCGAACTACGAAACAGGGTACAGTAAAATGGTGGACGATTCAAAGTGAAGTTTGGATTATTTTGTCGGATATACGCTGTAAAAGGAAAGGAAATGTCAATATTTTTGCAGATTTGAACTAGAAAATATGTCTATATATGAAATCTTACCTGCACTAGAACTGACACAATCCGTCCATGCCAAAATATCCATCGGAATGCACCGGGGGGTCAAATTTAAAATTTCCAGAATACCCTTGATAGGGCTTGAAACGAGATTAGGATGAAGATACAGACACAAATTTCTTCGGAATCCTAATCTCAACGAGATTAACTATTCCCCTGAGGAGCTTGTCGTGTTGTTGACAAAATTTAAGAAAAAAATGTAAGTTTTAAAAGCCGTTGTTCGGTTAATAAAACGATTATGGCCATCTTAGTCGATGGACATCCAGAATTGTCAACTTGTGAGGGTGGTTTTCCCTCGGGTTAAAGCCCTCGGGAAAACAACCCTCACAAGTTGACAATTCTGGATGTCCACCTCCTAAGAAGGCCATAATTGTATATTATTATTTTTGTGTATTGATTGTAAGATATTTTTAAACACATGGACCTATTTTTACAATCTTAATGACCGATTTGAACTGATGTTTTATTTCCAATTTAGGGGAAAAAACAAAATTATCTTTATTTTTTCATTATCATGTCAGCAATTGTTTTAATATTGCGTTTTAAATTTGCTTGATTAAGTTTTGGGTTTTTTCAACTTTTAAAATTCCGATATAATTGTAAACTTTTCAAACAATTAAAACTTAGATATCTGATTTAGTAAACGCATCTCATTTCTGGAAATATCGTTATCAGACTGTATGCTCTAAGTCAAAATATAGGCAGGCCAAATAATTGTACGATCTGCATCCTGTGTCTCGTTTCTGGAACAATCGTCATATCCGGCAGGTACACTCGAATTCAAAAGATTAGCATACCAAATAATTGTAATGTCCGCCCCCTGCACATTGTACAAAAACTAGTACAAGTCTAAGAAATCATCAACAATTTAAGCATGCAGAATAAATAGGCAGTATTACTGCAGTGTCTTAAAATATACAGTATTTGTGTATGAGGCTTAAACACTTGGGTAAAGGCGAGGTTCACAGATCCTTTCCCTAGTTTAGCACCGAATACACATAAACTTTATATTTTAAGACACTGCATTATTATCCTGTTTATTCTGCAGAAAAATCACAGTAATCCATTGACGTTTACTTTTTGAATAAATAATAAATATATACAGATTAATACATAGGCATTTCCATATTGGCCTGGTTATCATCCTGAGACCCCCATATTGGCCCGAGACGAAGTCGAGGGCCAATATGGGTCTCGGGATGATAACCAGGCCAATATGGAAATGCCCATGTATTAAACTATTTATTACATACTTCCCACATTTAGAAAAGAGACACCCATATTGGCCCGGGCCGATGTGGAAATGATCTTGTAGTAATCCAATAACCGGTTATTTTCCCGGGGTGTGAAAATATGGACAGTTTACTTCCGGTCATATTGGTCATACAAAAATGCCTTTATTTTAACTAAGTATGTAATTAAGAAATAATCCATGGCAGCCATTGTGTTATATTCATTTAACCATGGGCTGGGCCTTTATAATTGAATTTAATCCCGAGCGACAGCGAGGGGTTAAATTAACGATTATAAAGGCCCAGCCCATGGTTAATTGAATATAACACAATGGCTGCCATGGCTTATTTCGATTCTAATAGGACAAATACGGTAATTTACTTGCAAAACTCCGCCTATGCACACAGCAGTGTATTTGGCTGTTTCGTTACCCTCCCGAACACAACGATACAATTTCTGTCATTTCTAGATACGATTTCTGTCATTTGAGATTACTAAATGTTGTCATTGATGAACATCAATTCAAAAGAAAGGGAAAATACAACAAATCCCATTCGACAAGGAGGCGTACACGAAGCCAAAAAACATCAGGATCTCTATGTTCTCTGAAACTGGAAGTCTTCATATGACGTCATGTTATTTACGTGCCAAAATTGTCAAAAACATTTCGCGGAATTTAAATTTTCTACGGTAAATGTAGGTCAGTATAACGTACACCATTTCGCGGGAGGGTACACGGAATAGCCGAATTGACAACATTACCGCGTTTGCGCTAAAAGTGTTGTTGTTGAATATTATATAAACTGACGATAGCACGGCGTCATATTAGAATAAATATTAATACATGACCTTTTCCATATCAGCCCGGGTAATATCCCGAGACCCCCAAATCACTATTGTCAATCAAGAGATTCCCTACCCCCATAAATATTAATGGCAACATTTCCTATTTAAGGCATTTTGAAACATAGAAAATACAGATGTGATTCTTTAGTGTCGTTTTTTATTTACCGTGAATTGTGACGCGGACATTGCACGTGAATCATTTTCATTCAAATTCATTTTACATTCTCCGTTATAATCATCTATCATCTAACGTTTTCATGATTTTTTTTTAATGTGGTCTTCTTGACGACAATTTTGTCCCCTCTCAAATCGATTTGGCAATAGTGCAGGCATCCTTACTGGTCCCCTCCACCGATTCTTGCTGATACGATTAGTAGGGATGAAACCAGGATAAAAACGTACTCTTAACAATTTACGTTGGAATTCATATTTTTCTAGAAGTGTGATCATCAGAATTTACTTCCCGTGAATTTTCAAAGAGATGATGATGAGGTCCGCTTTGTACTAGACCAACACGCTGAGTTGGATTTTATAGTGCTATCTCACTGAAACAATAGTCCACGGGTAGACATGTCGCTCCACTAGGACACATTATCCCGATTCCGAGCCAACCAGTCTTTCTCCTTAATGCTGCGTGCTCCGCGGAGAAATTACAAATACCAAATTCATAGTCCATAGTTTGACCCGATCGGGACATGAACCCATGATCTGGAGCACTCGAGGCGAGCACGCTAACCATTACACCATCGATGCGGTCTAAGATATGTGTGAGACATATACTTATAAGCTATTACTGTGAAATCATTATTATTCATAGTAAAAGTATACCAATGCTCGTGGATTTCGTGGTTAGTATAAAACCACGAAATTAAGATTTCCAGAAATATTTGTCAACGTAGTTACATATAATATATATATATAGGGGCCGTCATGGTCGTGATCACATGGTAGTTGGATTTACAACTACATGTTCAATCAGTACCTATCACCACTAAAGTTGTGAGTTCGAACCCTGCTCATGCGAGGTGTACTCCATACAACATTATGTAATAAAGTTTGTCAGTGAATTGCGGCAGGTCGGTGATTTTCTCTGGATACTCCGGTTTCCTGCACCAATAACACTCACCGAAACGATACTGAAAGTGGCGTTAACCACCATAAACCAACCAACCAACTATACATGTACCGATTAAGGCAGGAGACCCACGAATTTATGTATCCACGAAAATATATATTTTCCTCCAACCACGAAAATTGATTTCCACGAATTTAAATAAATTTACTGTATATTTGTTTTATTAATTTTTCAGATCCGATAGTCTTTTGTGAAAATGAAATAGCCACCGTTGATTGTAGCAATGGCACTTCTTCCGAAAACGCATTCATAGAAATTGACGCAGTTCAATATGGAAACACAGCATCTAGATGTGGGAGCCCAGACAATGGAATGTGCATCCATCATTCCATATTTGGTATTCAGAAACTTTGCCAAAAGAAGACAGTTTGCACCTTTAACGTGACCAATGCAGTAGTTGGAAGTTCTTGTGGTGGACAATCATTGTCAGCATTAGAAATAACCTATCATTGTGTTGGTAAGTTAATTTGTTACAAAGGTCAAGGTGATATCGTCTTAGATATGTCCAACATCATGGAAAATATACCGGAAGTCGGACAGTTCTTATCCTACAAGAATAAATGGTCTCTACTAAGACAAGTAAGTGAGCAGTCATATACAGGTGTGGTAGTGGTATCCATTCTGCCTTTTCTCTGATTTTATTATTGGACTTTGAAACTGTTCCGACAATGCTATGTTTTTTACTAATTTTAGCAGTTGCATTGGCACCCTGAATTACAAGAGAATTCGTAAAGCTATATCATGTGTCACCATTTATATTTCCTTCCAAAGCCAACAAAGTAAAGACATTGTAGTATTATTTGTGATTTTCGGCATTTTCAGCAGTCTTCTAGCTATAACAATGCTCAAATATTGCTTGTTATACTAGAAGTTGTTATTGTATTATTTCATAGGTTTAAACTTATTTTGTAGATAATGGAATGTGGAGTGATTGGGGAGGCTGGGTAGTTTGTTCACGTTCATGTAGTGGAGGATATCAATCAAGAACACGCACCTGTTCTAATCCTGAACCAAACCAGTATGGTGTCATCTGTCCTGGTAATGATACAGAATACAGACGATGTAACACAGGCAGTTGTCCATGTAAGACAATATACATTAGATGTATGCATAATCACAGATTTGTATGATACAGTTAAACCTGTATGTTACCTTTGAGACAAAGACGTAGTGGTCTTTTATAACAAGTGACATCATAAAAGAGGTTCAATTCATATGAAGTTTTCTATGACAGGACAAAAAAAAGTTACCTTTTAGTACAGATGACTGCTTAATAGTGGTGACCGCATGGGCAGGTTTGACTGTATTCTAGTATTCCGAATATCGAAAATTAATCACGAGTAGCAGGACAACGAACTAATTTATCAATGCGCGTTAGTGAATGAGTGAATTGCCGGTGTTGTTCGGCTACAAGTGATTCATTTTCGATAATAGGAATGCAATAGCAGTTATACTTATTATTATTACATAGATTATTTACTTTTGTTTGCTGTAATAAGACGTCTAAAAGGAACGTTTTTTACATCGCATAACGCTCTTTGATATTTTCGATTTTGATGATGTTGGTACTGTGACATCATGTTGAAATAAATGTGAGTGAACTTCCGGTTTTTATTAGCTCACCTGGCCAAAGGCCATGTGAGCTTTTGCCATGGGTAAGCGTCCGTCGTCCGTCGTCCGTCCGTCCGTCCGTTAGCTTTTCACATTTAACTCTTCTTCTCTGAAACCGCTGAACAGATTTCAACCAAACTTGCCATAGATGTTCATTGGATGGTCCTCTACCAGATTTATGTTTTTGGTATAGATCGGAAATTCAACATGGCTGCCAGGGCCAATAATGTGTTCTGATTGGTTGAAACTTTGAAAATCTTCTTGTCAGAAACCACTGAACCAATTGAATTGTGACTTTGCAGGAATTATCATTGGGTGGTCCTGTATTAAACTTGTGAATCGTTTGCCGATCGGAGATTTAAGATGGCTACCATGACTCGACTTAGTTTAACATTGGACCCTATGGGAATTTCACATTTTCATCTTTTTTTCTGAAACCACGCAACAGATTTGAACCAAACTTGGCAGAAATGTTCATTAGATGGTCATATACAAG
>MJUT01015515.1:525405-542313 GCA_002080005.1 Gigantidas platifrons | reverse complement strand
GCCCGTCTAATTACGAAGCCTGTCTACATATAAGCCAAAACCCTTAACCCTAACATGAACTATTTTTGGTAGAGCGGAAGCCCGTCTAAATATAATCACTTATCTCTTCGGGATCGTCCTCTCGTTAGCTCACGTCGTCGTCGTCGTCGTCGTCGGTTCATTTGTGTTTAATGTCAGCAGCACGCTCGGCTTTCTGTCTTTTCCTCTGGCCTGGTTTTTTGCCTACATTGTTCAGCGGCCTTTTGCAATTCAAATTGGCACCTGACGCAAAAACGTAGTTATAATTTTCCGCCGGAATCTTGGCCTTTAGAAATTTTAAAAATCTGTCAGTCTTTTCTTCCGGCGTTTTTTGAAACCAAATGTCTTCATCTATTATGTATGCTGACATTTTTGAGATGATAGTGTAGTCTCCTCGATCATATATGGCTCGTTTCAGGTTATTAAATTGTATGTTTGAGACGGTTTTAATTGTGTCTGTAAGATCTGGAAGACTGTGTTGCTTCCAGTCCACAACTTCTTTTAGGCGATCGTTAATGGATTCTGCGTTGTTGTTTGTCCATAGTTTGGATATCACTTTGTCTCTCAATGGCATATAGACCGAAAATTTTAATTTGGTTTTTAAATATCTTTCATAGCAGATTTTGAATTTTGGATAATTTTCAAAGTAATATTCTAAGTTTTCTTCTCTTGAATAAAATTCTTCATCACTGCCGGAAAAAACTAAGCCGTCTTTGTCATTGAAAATGATATGCAGAATTTGTTCACGTATGTTCTGGCTACATCCACTTTGTTGAAGGTAATTTCTGATATTGTCTTTGATGTGCTTAGTGCATAGAAGGAATCCCGATTGCGGAAAATTTGTTTTGATGGCATTTCTTAATGCTTTTTCGTCGTCTGACCCAAAGGTAAGTTCATCTGTATTCAGTTGGTCGCGTAAATGAGAAAAAAACTTGTGGTATGTCGACTGTTCTGCATCATAATGCAGACACAAGGGACCTAGAAAGACGGGATATTGTCCGGTTTTGTTGCTTTCCACACTTCTGTTCTTGTATGAAGTTGCCGTCACGAAAACTCGCCCTAGGTTGAAGGTCCGGTCCACTCCTATGACGCTACCGTCTTTGCCTGTACAATTTCGTTTCATGTCAATTAATTGCTCGTTGCTGTATAGAGTAATGACCGGTTCTTTGGATTTGGTAACAGTGACTTCTTGGATAAAGGCGTCATCGTGCACGGCATTCAGCATTTGTAGTACCTCGTCTGCCATGTTGTTCTTTGGTGCGCTGCTGTGTGCATTGGTTTTGTTCTTTTCTCGTAGAATCTTGTCTTGGAGCTGTCTTGTTGACCTTGGAGCGTTCATCTCATCCGCGTTGCACATATTTTCAACAACTTCTGATGCTTTCTTTTGTCCGATTTTCTGGTACGCCTCTTGAAGTATTTTCGGATCCGTTCGGATGTACGCTTTCCCTGAATCGCCGGAATTACCGTGTTTTGTTTTCTTGTTATTATTAACGCCAACATATTCCACAAGGGCTCGAGTTCTGATTTCTTCCAATATTTCCGGGGCACGTGTTATCAGTGTTACTTTCCTCTTGTACTCTGAATTTCCCTTCAGTTTTATATAATACCTATTTAGCGTTAAAACTTTTGTCGGCTGTGGGTTTAGTTGACTATACACTACTATTTTATTAATATTTTTTCTTGAACAAAACATTCCATCTCTCTTATACACAGTTTTCAATTTGTTGTCCTCAGAAATGACGAAGTTATGGTTTACGGTTTTCCCGGAACTCGACTCCCATACACCACAATCATCCGTGAAATTATTTCTGCCTTCATGTTGACTGTGCGAGATGACAACATATACGTCACTTTTTCGACCACTAGGAATGGAACTGACTTCCGGTTTTGTAGTGAGAAGTGTGGTGAATGCCTCATCGTTGTTGAGGAAATTGCTTCCTGGCAGGTTTCTGCAGTGAGGGGCATTCTTCAGTGTGTCGGCTGGTGTCACTGGAGTCAACTCAGGTTCTTGGGTGTCATCGCACATTTCCGTCTTTGTCGCTGCTTAAGATTTCAAATCGGTTTCGATCTGTAAAGAGGTCACGTTTATCGCTTAACATCTCTTCTGGTGCGTTGCGGTGCGTCTTCTTTGGACTTATCCATTGCTGAGGCATTTCTTGTTTCCCGGAGGATCTATTTGTCGTTGGCGGGTTATCTTCAGCATCCGTGACGGCAGCGAAATGGTCTACTGAGTACCACCGACCTTTTCTTGGAAGTGATCCCATCTTGTACCACAACAGGCACAGACGTCTGGCACTGGTTGGCTGTCTTGGCTCGAACGTGGTGTTCAATGTTCTGTGTGCCAGATCCTGCTTACCGTTGGCGTATGGGTAGATAATACGTAGTGACATGGCTACAACCTCGGCTAAGGCTATGATGTTCCATGCGTTGGAAAATTTACCTGGTGTTGCTGTTTCCAGGCACGTTGTACCGTAGCTTTCCGTCAAGTTTACTTGTGTGGACCGCAACGGGTGAAGCAGATAGGTGTCCTGATTCATAACGAGCTTCAAACAAGTGTGGTAGCGCAAATGGACGGAGAGACTTTCATCACCCGTTAGCAAGATCGATACCGCATTATACAAACAGTTGCCGTCCGCAGTGGTTTTCCTCGGGTAACCCGTTGTGTCGGTGTAGTTGTCGATGACGTCGCATCCGATGGAGTCCACATCAGGATAGTCGCTTTCTTGTGGTACGTAGTCTGGAATGTCAAGCACCGGTTTGAACAGGAGTTCACGTTGCACCGCTTCCTTCAGCTTCCAGTCATTTTTCGTCTGAGCAGCCTGAAAATAGAAATCAAAAAGGTTAAAGACTGTGTGAGTAACTTAAAAAACATATTATTCACTATACATAAACAAAATCTTAAGCCAGAAGTATAAAGTCACCAAGTACAACGAGTTCATAAATTACTAAAGAATAAATGAAAGTATTTTACGCTTATTTACTGACTGATCATTAACTATGTTCTAAGCATATATTGCTAATATAGGGATATTCTTTATTCTACTAGCGTATTTTAATCTCGTAGTGAATTGACGACAATATGTTTATCTTTCTTTGGCAATGTACACTACTTTTGCCCAATAAAATACATAGCGTAAATGTAAAATACATCATCGATTACAAAGTAGAGTTTCTTAGATATACTCGAACTTATAGCTTAAACGGACGCGTACGTGAAGTTATGATTTTAGATGGGTTTTTTTTTAGAATTCTCGTTTCGTTTCTCAGTTTACATATTCTGTTTCGTTTCTTTTCTCAATTTACAGATTTTGTTTCGTTTTACACGTAAAGTTAGGACTATTTTTACAGTTAAGATTATCATAAGTATTTTTGTGAAACTCTTTTTAATTTTAGTTTTACACTTACGACAATTTTTTATCGTAAGAATTTTTGTGAAAAGGGCTACTGACATTTAATCCTCCGATAATTGAATAATGAAGTGTCAAATTAGTATATTACAGGATGTCTCTTATCTGGACCATGTCTGTACAAACAATTAATAATTAGCTGCTGAAACATTTATTGATTTATCATCTAATTACCCTTTTACCTGTTTAAGCTTATACAAACCTTATGTCACTTTTGAAAAAAAGTAATTTATAACATCCTTTGATGCACGTGTTGTAGAAATTCCAAATTTTACACAAGTTAAACAGAATTCAATCAAAAATATAGAAAAACATCTTAGTTGACTGTACATTTATCAATTCCATTAAAAAAAATCCACTTAAACTAAATTTATACCAAAAAATTTAAAGTGCTACCATGCCCCTGCATTATATATTAATATAGTAAAACACGAGTTGCTGAAGTCTGATCTATTTTTTATTAGTATCAACATAAAACACACAAAACTGTTTTATATTGACCTAATCTGAGGACTCTTTAGAATTTGGGCCAATGGGCCGCCCCCACCCATGGAAAATAATATTCGTGATTGTAAGCGACCCGACCGAGATCGGGATCGTTTGATACAAATACAAATGAATACTGAATACTTTATTTTATTTTAACAAACGACACACAACGTATAACAAACGACACACAACGTTTGCCAAACTTTGGTTAGAAAAAAATGCATCCACTGTCAATTATATACATCCACATACCTAAAATATTTACGATTTATTAAAATACATGTTATTGCAAACAATACTTTCTTCTATAAAACATAATATTATATAAAGTTTTTGCTAAAAAAAAAAAGGTTGGATTTCATCATTTGACATAATAAAAATAAACTTATCTTCTGAAATGAGATTTTCAAAATTTTCAAATAAAATACAAGCATTTTCTGTTAAAGCATATCGTAAATCTGAATAAAAATCACAATCTAATAAAAAAATGAATTTCATCTTCAACAGAATTTTTGTTACAAAATGTTCGTGATCGTATGATGCTTGGATCAACAACTACATATGCAATGAGCGCCTATCACCAATAACGGTGTGAGTTCGAATCCTGCTAGGTGTATTCGGTACAACATTATGTGATAAAGTTTGTCAGTGACTTGCGGCAGATCGGTGTTTTTTTCCTGGTATTCCGGTTTCCTCCACCAATAAAGCTGATCGCCGAGATATAACTGAAATATTGTTTACAGTGGCGTTTTTTTTGTTTTTTTTTAAATCGGCCAATCAAAAACAAGAATTACCCGTGGTGGCCATGTTTGTTAATGGATCATAACAAAATGTGCACTATTTAGAGAGGACCTTCCATAGATGCTTCCTACTAAGTTTCAGTTCATTTGGCTGATGGGTTTCAGAGAAGATTAAAATGTGAAAAGTTAACAGATGACAGACAACAAACGACGGACGCCAAGTGAAGCCAAAAGCCCACATTGCCTTTGGCAAGGTGAGCTAAAAAGAATATTAAAATTTGAATACCTACATGTAATGTACAGTATAAACATGTTGCACTATATCAGCATTAGTTAATTTCTAAGGGAGATAATGGCAAGAGTTATCTTTCTTTTAACAGTTTAAAGGCAAGAGTTATCTCTCTTTTAACAGTTTACTACAATGAAGAAGTTTTTTTTAGAAATGAACCAATCAGAAACAATACCAATCGTAACTACTCGGCCATTCTCGCTACCCTGCAAATAACCTCGTATGCAGATAGGAGAAATTCTTCTTAAATTGTTTGCCGGAAGTTAATTATATGTAAGCCGCACAAAAATATAGTCCACGAAAATCCAATATGGAAGACTTACTAAGTAAAATCTTTAATCATGCAAAACTAATTAAAACTTTAACTTTTATCCATGAAAATAATTGAAATATAGAAAATTGTTTAAAATATAACTTGATCAAACTTTCATGTAACTGACATGTGAAAAGTAGTACGATTTATACGCCTAATGCATACGAGGTTATTTGCAGGGTAGCGAGAATGGCCGAGTAGTTACGATTGAAACAATACTTGTCTGTGACGGCAATTGAGCAATTGTTATAGATGACCTTCCATAGATGCGTCCTACCAAGTTTCGGTTCATTTGGCCAAGCGATTTCGGAGGAGAAGATTTTTAATAATCGGCCAATCAGAAACAAGAATTATCTGCGGCTGCCATATTTGTTAATAGATCGGGACAAAATGAGCAATCCTTAGAGAGGACCTTCCATAGATGCTTCCTACCAAGTTTTAGTTCATTTGGCTGAGAGGATTCAGGGAAGATTAAAATGTGAAAAGTTAACGGACGACGGACGCCAAGTGAAAGCAAAAGCTCACATTGCCTTTGGCAAGGTGAGCTAAAAAGAGGACAAGCTCAAATTTTGTTCGATTAAATTAATACATGCACTTACCATTCAAATTACAAATGCAACTCTACATGCATTCGTCTTAGGGTAAGACATGGAATCTATACAAAGTTGATGGAAGTTACATATGCATGTTTCAGTAACAGTTTCAAGGGCAGATCCCTGACAACTTAATTTGCTTATGAAGTAAATAACAGTTATATCTACGAGTGTTAGTTATGTAAACATTAATTTGTAAACACATCCAGAAAAAACAATAATGTACTCCCAAGAATGCGAATTCTGGTAACATACATACATACATTGTGTCACTGATAAATATTGACCTCCTTTATATGATCTACATGTAACTGCCATACCCACAGGCGCTTGTGGCGTGGAATTACCCCCACCCTCCTCTTTTTCCAATTTTCAGTGTACATATCTATTCTCAATAAATTTGTTTAAATCATTTCCTTTATTTAATCTGTTCGTGTCCATATTTGTGCAATCCTAAGCTAACAGCAACTTACTACATCTGCTGACCCTTTATACACTTATCCACTTTGGCCTAAAGTTAGGGTCTGACACGATTTGATACCCAACTTTAAGAAGCCAGAAATATTTTCCTATGCAAATACTTTGTCCACCTTTGCTGTGATGGAAACTATATACAATGCATGCTACATGTTGGTCTGGTTAAAAGGACTGTGTGATTTGACTAATATAAGGCCCACAATCGAGCCCCAAAGTTAACTAGGGTCTGGCACGACTTGATGACAAATTGTGGGAAACCAGAGAGGCAGCAAATATCATACCAGTTTTACTTGAAACATATTTCATTGTAAAAAAAAAATACACATCGCGAAAATTTCATCGCAATCATGACATTCATGAACAGACTAGAACCACCAGTCATATCTCTTTGGTTTGGTATTTTCTACAAAACAATACGAGTCAATAATTATATATAATCATGTATTTAAAAAACTTTGACATGGTCATGATGATCAAATAAGAAATCTTGATATACGATTGTAACTTGTAGATAAGAATTACTTCACATTGATTAAGTGAACATTTGTTTTAATGCCACCCTCTGAGACTAGTTGAGAATGACTGAATTGATTAATCGACGTCTATTTCGCGCCACATGCCATTTAAGAATGACGTGATTGATTTATTAATTGAACGTTAACATTTGATTTAGACAGCTATATATTTAAAAGGCCTGAATTAACTGATTAATTGGGCAGGGTCTAAAATGCGGAAGTGGGAAAACACGGAAGTCCAAAATGGGGACTTGAAAGGTCATATCTTCACAGTGTATAACCGGACAGTTTTAAAAAACGGAAGTTGCTGTACTGTCCGACCAGGTAAGGTTAGTTGCTTGCAGAAATTTCGACATTTTTGGATGATTATCCGTGATTTATTCTTTGAAAGTGGACCAAATGAAGCGACAAAAATATAAAAATATTGCAAAGGCATGTCATTTATGTTTCTGATCAAATAACAGTGCCCTATTTGATCACTGAAACTGGAAATCGTCGATTAAACATCAGTGGATGATATGTTTTCGCTCGAAAAAAGGGGTAAAAATCTCATTTTCTCCACTTATTCTTTAAATTATGTCAAATATGTTCTCACTATCTGATGAAATAGACATCGACGTTTTCAATGGAAGGAAATTATGACCGTAAACGCACTCATTTTCCTTACGACGGGTGCATTTAACATTGCTCTTCATTCTACGTCACTGTACGCCTAATTGCTACTGTACGTTATCAATAATTGCTGAATTTTAAAACTCATCTGTCCGCCTAATTGTTTTTTTTGTTAAAGTTTATCCTTTACAAATTTAGTTTTACAGAAAATTAAGATAGTTTATGTGTTGCCTGCATTGGAGGACTTGTAAGGAACTACATTTACCAAATATTCAGTAATCTTAGATGATATGTGATTCAAATACATTTGTATCTTATTCCCAGTTTTTGGAACAAATTAAATGAGTTTTCTCCCGTTTACAGAGTTATCTTCCTCTAGCATTGACTGCAATGATTGTCTTGTACAACTACGTGATTGATACGAATATCGGGTTTCATACATTAGGAATTAATTCTCGCCTGTACCGGTACAATATAAGACGAGTTCCGAGAGTAATGCGTATATGTTTTAAACGATATTATGTCTGTGACGTCATCAGATGAACAGCATTGGCGAAGTTGATTTGGATGAAGAACGATTTTTTTCTCTGTCCTCTGTTGATTCAGAATAATAAAACATTTATAGCATGGTATAATGTCCGGACCTGCAGATTTGTTCATTCTAGAAAATCATAATTTCCGTCGAGCGGAGCCCTCAGGATATGCTTTTCGTCGGGTGAACAAATTTTCACGTTTATCCTGCAATCAAGCTATTTGCGGCTTAATAACAGGGATCGGATGAACTTGAGTCGTATTAGGTCATGGACTGTTACATGTTGACACGAAGGGCGCGCATAGCGTAGTTAGTGTGCCAGGTACATCACATGCGACGTTTCCCGCGTTTTGGTAGCAGTCGGAATCGTCTTCAAACGTAGTTATAGTCCGAAATTCCTCTGTCGTCCGATGGCTTTTTGTTCGACTTGCTGTTGCCGTGGGACGTCAGAGCGCTCTCCATAATGAAAACAGCGGATTTGCCGCTCCAATTCTTAGTCAGCACATTTCCACGTTTCGTGGCTATCAGATTTTATTTTCTATCCGAATCCCTTATATAAATCGCTTCACCAATCATTTTTCTATTCATTCATAACCATCTTACCCTCAGAAAGTGGTGTTACACTCGAATACAGCACGATTTTCATATAGACCCTTCATTTTGGCCATTTCTGTTTATTCTTCAACCATTAAACGTGATCTCGCGATACTAACTAAATGATGACAGCAACGCATTGCATGATGGGAGCTACTTAATGCAATGCGCCAATTTTTTTGCATACGTAAACAACATACAAGACGATATAAAGCGTATTCTGCAGGACAAACAGTTCCATCTACAGCTCAAATAAGAGCAGAAGGAAATAATACAAAATATGTTGGATAAAAAAGATTCAATGGCAGTGTTATCCACGGGCTTCGGAAAGAGCATGTGTTACGTTCCCCCTATTTTGGACATGGTCAGATCATATATGCAAATCATCTTCCATGATACATTGCGGTAATCGTAGTTTTCTCGAAGTCACGTGACAAATATTCCAAAATGGCAGTTTTCAAAATGACGAAATCATAGGGTCTAAGGGGAAGTCGTGCTGTAACAGAGTGTAACACCACTTTCTGAAGGTACTTAGGTTATGAATGAATAAAAAAAAAATGATTGGTGAAGCGATTTATATAAGGGTTTTGGATAAAAAAAAATCTGATAGCCACGAAACGTGGAAATGTGCCGACCCAGAGTTGGAGTGGGAAATTCGCTGAATTCCTTATGGAGAGCGCTCTGACGTCTCACGGCTCCAGCAAGTCGACAAAAAGCCGTCGGACGGCAGAGGATTCTTGGACTAACGTAGTTACAGGCATCTATTGTAGCAATTTTATGATTGCAGGCTAAAGACAATACACAATCATTATCGGACAATATAAAATGGAAGTGAAAAGCTGTTAAACACTTTCTTCATTCAAAAGTAAATGTTAAGAACATTTTCTATCACTATAAAGTTGTGCTTTATATGTAAATATCATGCAGTTTGTTTAGTTTTCTCTGAAATATCTGTTTAGTTTTCTCCAAATGCTTGTATATTTGCCATTTAAATTTGTTGTACATTGATGCTATTTTGAGGACCCTCAGGGAGATGAGCTCTTGCTAATGGAGTTATGCTCTTAAAGTAAAGATAATTTATTTATTTATTTATTTATAACAAAAAACTAAAAGCAACCAGACTATGTGTCTGTAAGACACGGACATGCCTCTCCCGTATATATGAAGTCTGAGAAATGGACATAAGCACTTAATTAAACTAAATTCACTCAAGCGTACAATGTACAAAATGTAGGTCAAGGTGACCCAATTGATGTTGGGATGTGTTTCACTATATATGATGATTATACAGTCATGTATACCTTTGGTCTATCATAAGTGGTTCCTGAGTAATGCAGCTAAACAACTTAGCCAAAAGGGCCACACATACAGATGTACAGACGGACAAGGGTAAATATATATATATATATACTCCTTCCACATTCGTGGTCGGGGCATAACAATATGGTAAAAAATAAGGACATAATTGTTCAATGAAATGTACTTTCCAATTTATTTTTTGGCAAGATCTATATTGATTTTTTTCAAAAACGTTTCATAATCTTTTTGGCAGCAAAAGGTCATAACCTTACTACACGTTTTACAATTAAAGAGTAGACTGTAAAAAAGTATGAAATTTTAGAACAACAGATAACAACTTCGAAACTTGAAGGAATACACAATTGTGCGGACAGGACAGAAAAATAGTTAGCAATTAAGCGTACATTGACGTAGAATGAAGAACTATGTTAAATGCACCCGTCGTAGGGAAAAGGAGTGCGTTTACGGTCATAATTTCCTTCCATTGAAAACGTCGATGTCTATTTCATCAGACATTGAGAACATATTTGACATAATTTAAAGAATAAGTGGAGAAAATGAGATTTTTACNTACCTTTTTCATTACTAATTTTTTTTCTATTTTTTTTGGACAATTTTTACTATTTGACGGGTGTTCACCCTTACAATTAGTGCATTTTGGTTTATCAGCAGTGCAATCTTTGTTTTCATGCTGCTGACCACAATTATAACATACCTTGGGCCTAGTACAATTAGATTGCATATGCCCAAACTGTTGACAGTTAAAACACTGAATGGGTTTGGGGACAAATACCTTTGTTCTGTAAGTCCTAAAACCTAGAGTTATTCTGACTGGTAGTTGTGGGACATTAAAATATAATTTGACAGTGGTTGATGGCTGTCTTTCTTTGTTTTCCCTATTATAAAAAGTTAGTCTAATACAATTAGACACATTTTGATGTTTTAAAACATCCTTAATCTCATCCTCTGTGATTTCAAGAGGTACATTGTAAATACACCCTATTGAACTATTCATAGATTTAGGCACATATACACTAATTACCCATTCACCTAGGTGAGTAGTTTTTAACAATGTTTTGAATTGTTGATTATCAAAACATTCTACAATTAAATTACCAGCTTTAGTGCTGTTAATAGTTTTGAGAGGTCCTACTAAGTTTGACATCAACTTTTGTATTTTTATTGGATTTTCAGATCCAAGTTTTACTGTGCTACAATAAATAATACATATAAATTTGTTGGCTTTGTTGGCATTTACTTGGGTCACCTTTTTAATTGTGCTTTGCACAGTTTGACTGAATGAGCTCTGGTTTAAGGGGGATCCAGAAGCCTTCCTTTTTTTATGACGCCTAGCTGGCGTCCATGTACTTTCTGATTCCATATCGGTACTAGATTGATTATCTCCTTCTACCGCGCTAGCGTACTCCGCGTAGTCATATTGATCTAAATATTGATCTACATCAAAACCTTGGTTAGATGGTGTTGCCATATTGACATATACACAACACTACACTAAACCAAATACAAATATAAATACAAATACACACAAAAGATATATAAAATAAAGGTGCAATAAATAAGTGCAAATAAGAAATACTTGTGAAAAAAACACATGTATATGACCCAGGACTCACGGCCAAGGTGTTTCCAATTTAAACTGAACTAATGTTTTATTTGTAACTGATTGTCAAAAGCTATGATTATCTTTAATTGGATATGCTCAATACAAAAACAATATCATTAATTGAAGTGACTAAAGAGTAAATTAAGAGCTAGATTACATTATTCATAAAGGTCAATCAGTTTAATCATTCAATTAATTATAGCTAAGATATTTACTCAATTAAATCATACATTATGAAAAGGTCAATAAGAATTAAGAAACAATAAAAATAAAACAACCCTCACTCTTTTTCATCCGGACTTGGGACCGGCATAGGCGGGTTATTGTTTTTTTCTCTCCATTTTTCCCCTTTTTTAATCAATATCCTTTTTCTATATTCATTCAATTTTATTTAAGATTTCTTCCTTCTTAGATTTTATTAATTCTTCTTCAATTAGGATTTTATTTTGTTTCTAACTTTTTTATTTTATTCTATTTATCTCTGATTATTTTCTGTTTAATTGATATTTCCTTGCCTCTAAATTGTTAAATGTTTATAATTAAATTCACTGACAGATTTACTTACTTTCTTCAAGTCTGAGGTCTTGGTTGATGTTTGATACAATACCAGGTGTTACCTTTCAAGTTTTTATTTCCTGCACAAGACCTATGCTTCCATACATTGCAAAGTTTTTTTACCTTTTATTCCCTCACATCCTATCATATTTTCTATTATATTTGGTTTTCCACATTTACAGTCTATTTCAATTTTATGTGTATTGATCTTAAAATTTTTAGGAGCAAATCCAACATGATTTTTAGGAAAAGCCGAGAAATTACCTTTTTTCTAAACAATGAACTAGACGTTCTCTCATATTCTTTTGCTCAAATTTTATATGAGTTCCTCCTTTAAATCCAGACTGACAAAATTCAACTGCATTGGCCAAAGAAAATAATCCAGTCTATACTATTGTCCTGCTTCTGAGTTTCTGGTAATTTAATCGAAAGGGTTTTTTTACTATTTTTGCCATAAATTTGTGCCAATTGGTATTCCAAAGAAGTTGTAATATTTAAAGCTAAACTGTCTAACAGATATATTTCACCATTCGAAAGTTGTATTGGAGGACCCGGAGAACACCACCGAGCTGTCGCAAGTCACTGCCAAACTTTATCACATAATGTTGTACATCTCACCCTGATTGAGATTCGAACTCACAACATCAGTGGTGATGGGAATTGATTGCATATGTAGCTGTAAATCCAACTACCATGCGATCACGGCCACGACAGTCCCATATTTGGCTTGGTAATTTCAGGAGCAGCTAAAAACAGTTGAAGTGACATTTTGTTTTTGTTTGAATAAAAGAAATATCCGGAACTGTTATGTAATGATTATCCAAATGCTGTTTTGTTATTTTACAAGGAACATTGTAAAGTTTTATACGGGTCTTGGACAAATTCCCCCCAGACAAAAGCCCCCTAACGAAAAGCCCCCCAATAATAAGTTAATGTTTTTTGTGCCATATATTTTTTTCTGTGTCTTTGTTTAACTGTTCAGATATGTAAAAATGTCTTTGTATTTTCTAACATGATTAGACTTTTTTTCCCTCTGTATTTTAATTCCTTGTACCTCTGTTTTTTGTTTTTTGTTTAACTTGAACCATATTTATATATTTGTATCTTTGCACATATTTTGGACTTGTTGTACAGCTATTTATGGGTTAGCATTATTTTTAATAATAAGTTATTTTTGAAGATATCATAAACAGTTGAAGCTTGTGTTTAGGAATTTTAATAGCTCTTGTCAAAAAAGGTAAAAACAAAATAAATCATTATAATTTATCAAACATGATGAGAAAATAACTCACTCACTACTTTTAATAACTTCAAATGTTATAAAGGTAATTATCAAGAGATTATCATTATAAACAATTCCTGATTAACTTTACCTGATTAATTTCAATTTAAACATTAAAAAAGCAGTATTTTTTTATATTTACATTTTATAAATGAACATAACAATGAACAACATGTGGAAAAATATGTTTTTAAAGTATTTTATATTTGGTACTTTTTCCCCCACCCCTCCTTTTTTAATAGGGGTGGGTTTTATCTTGAAGATGTCTTTAAAATCACCATCAATATAAAAAATGTAATATGATTGTATGATTATTTCATTGTGGGTTTTTTTTGTGGGGTTTTGTAATTATAATGCACTTTTTACAGTAACTGTACAAATCAAAGACAATTAAATTTGCATTTCTTGCATCTCTGGTAAGCATGCGGCTTTATGGAAAAAGAGCAAAGACCGGCTGGCTCGGAATCAGGATAATGTGTATGAGTGTCTATCCACGGACTGTTGTTTCAGTGAGCTATCACTATAAAAATCTGACTAAGCCTGTTGGTCTAGTACAAAGTGGATCTCGTCATCATCACATTGAAAATTAACCCATTCTCGTCATGATATTGCTGAAAAATTGTTGAGATGACGTTAAACAACAATCATTCAATCACTTAATTACAACATGTGATGTCATGTTTGGAAAAAGAATACATTGTATATACCACAGTACCATATTTATATATAGAATAAACTACATAATTGTTTAAGTCAGACTTGCCATTTTATATTCATTGCCCAACATTTATGTATTACCTTTATAGATTCATTAATCAAGAGGGGAGGGTTAGGATCACATTAACTGGTTTCACCCTGCCACATTTTGTGCCTGTCCTAAACCAGGACCTGGATTTCTATTGTCACATGTCATGGTCTTTTTTATTTGCTTGATGAGTTCAGTTGTATACTACCAAACCACATGCACAAATAAAATCTAAACACAGCTTCTTTACTTAAGAACTGAGAACAAAGGTATCAGTATGCTGTTATTGATAAGTCTTATATTTGCTAATGGCAATTATTGCACGCATAATTTTAACTTGGAGCCGTCTTGGTCGTATGGTACATCTACCTGTGCAATCAGCGGGTATCACTACTAAAGTTGTAAATTAGAACCCCGTTCATGGTGAGGTGTACTTGATGCAACATTATGAGATAAAGTTTGTCAGTGACTTGCGACAGGTCGGTGGATTTCTCTGGTTTCTTCCACCAATAAAACTGACCGCCATGATATAACTAAAAAAATGTTGCACGTGACATTTAACACCATAAGTCTAATAATAACATATTTTTGTTCTTATTAAGTCATTAACAAGTACACTTGCTCTTTTTTATGTCAACTTGAAGAGGTCATGTGACCTTAAATTGTCATCTCTTCAAGTCTGTCCATAAACTTGACACATTTATTTTGTGTGGGTTAATTAGCGGTAACACGGGTTCCACAAGAGGAACAGGAACTATTTACCCTTCTGGAACCACACATATCAACAATCACCTCTCGGCTAAAGAAAGTTGGCACGATGATGGTTAACAATTTAGTCCAGTCAATTTATGATAAAAATAGCCGAACCAGGAACAAATTGCAAAAGAATTTATACATGGTGTTTTAGCAACTTTACGGTATCCGCTTTAACAGACAAAAAGTCACCATGGATATATTGAGGATTAAGTATATTTTTTAGGCTTTATAATTTGGTACATTTTTACCCTTGAAAGGGGGGATAATTTCTTCAGTTTTGTAGTACAAATTTGCATATTAAATTATTGACGCCTATTTTTAAGTATATCTTCAGAAACAAATGTGGTTTTGTTTTAATTATCGTACTTAAAATTACAATATGATGATACACATGGCAACATGTAATTACCATGGTAACAAGAACTAGTTGCCCAATATCACCGGTTCTCTTTAGGCACTCCAACTTCCTCCATCAATAAAACTGCAATACTGTTGAGTTGAAAGTGGCATTAAACAACAAACAAAAAACATACAAACAATCTTACACTGGTGTACCACCTGGTTTTGTGGGGAAGTTTTTTTTTTGCAATGTGTTCTCTTTTATTTAATCTTCTCTTATTATGCTATAGTAAGCCCCCAGATCCCTGCGAGCCAGGGTTTCATGGTTAACCAGGTAAATTGTAAAAGATAGCTTTGGAACACAACCAAAAACACGCTTGGAATATCCCATCTCAATGCAGGGGAGATAACTCTTACAACAAGGGGAGGCAACCACAAACACGTTGGAATATCCCAACCCAATACTGTAGTAGAGCAGTGTACTTTAGAAACAAAACAATGCCACTGTACACTGGTTATAACATTTACTCCACTTTAATTAGGGCCCGGGTGGCTCAATGAGTTAGGTAGTTGGATTACCTAACAACTCATACTAGTCAACTAGTTCTATAACATATGACTTCACATTCCATCTTCATATGTTACGTTTTCATTGGGATTTTTTCATTTTTTTATTTTATGCGGTGGCAGCAAATAAAAAACAAATAGAAAATATCGCCACCCGAGGTACTATGTGACAAGACTAAACTCATACAAGCCTATCACCAATACGGCATGGGTTCACGGCCGGCTTTGTAAATTACAAAAAAGGGTGCACTCGACTCACAGCCGCAAGTGATAAAGTTAACCAGTTGCTTGTTCATGGTCAGCGGTTCTCTCCGGGTACTTCGGCTTCTTCCACCACTAAAACTGGTAGCCATGATATAGCTTAAATATTGCTGAAAGTGGTGTTAAAACACCAAAAATCAAATCAAATCAATCCACTTTAATTCAAATATAATTTTGTCAAATTACAAGTATTCAGACGCTTTGAAATTCCAAGGTACATAGAAATCAAATGTAAGTACTTTCTGACCTCTTCCTCTATTTTTTGAAATATTTAATTTTATCAAATGCTTCTTTTATAAATATTTATTTGTTCATAAAAGTACTGGTTTGTAAAAGGTGGAATAAACTTTGCACCATAGTAAAAGCACATGCAAACAACATACAATGTATACTGTTAATGTATTAAGTCAACCAAATTTGGTATCTTGTCACAGATTTTTTTTTTAATCAATCTTAAATTTTATCAGTAGACAAGTTCTTGGTAAGGAATTTTAATTCACTGGGGGGAAAATGTATGCAAAAGCTTCATTATTGCATCCCTTCTTTGAGGTTCTTGTCACAGTTGTCTCAAACAAATTCTGAGCTTTGAGAAGTTGCCATCCCATTGGTATTCTCTCAGGTATGTATAAATGAATTTCACAATTTTTTTTACAATAAAAAAAATATGTGGCAAATTATATTTACATTTTCCACTAATCCCAAAATGTGATACAACCAGGTGCGTGATACAAGTTCTCATGCATTTCAGTACTCATTGCAGAAGATTATTGTGTAAATAAGACACAATTCTCAAAATTCTTGTTTTTTTATTAAAAAAAAACTAGAATTTCTCCCAAAAATGCTGTTCATATCTCTTAAGTTTTCAAAATAAATTAATATCATAAGGATCATACCAAAAAAA
>MJUT01015515.1:467731-479152 GCA_002080005.1 Gigantidas platifrons | reverse complement strand
AGTACACCTTGCCATGAAATCCAACTACCATATGACCACACCCTCCACCTTTATGGGAATGTGTTAAATCAAGTACACCTTGCCATGAAATCCAACTACCATATGACCATGCCATTCCCCCTTTATAAGAATGTGTTAAATCGAGTACACCTTGCCATGAAGTCCAACTACCATATGACCACGCACTCCCCCTGTATGGGAATGGGTTAAATCGAGTATACCTTGCCATGAAATCCAACTACCATATGACCACACCCTCCACCTTTATGGGAATGTGTTAAATCAAGTACACCTTGCCATGAAGTCCAACTACCATATGACCATGCCCTCCCCCCTTTATGGGAATGTGCTAAATCGAGTACACCTTGCCATGAAATCCAACTACCATATGACCACACCCCCTCCCATTTATGGGAATGTGCTAAATCAAGTACACCTTGCCATGAAATCCAACTACCATATGATCACACCCTCCACCTTTATGGGAATGTGTTAAATCAAGTACACCTTGCCATGAAATCCAACTACCATATGACCATGCCACTCCCCCTTTATAAGAATGTGTTAAATCGAGTACACCTTGCCATGAAATCCAACTACCATATGACCACGCACTCTCCCTTTATGGGAATGTGCTAAATCGAGTATACCTTGCCATGAAATCTAACTACCAAATGAACACACCATTCCCCTTTATGGGAATGTGTTAAATCGAGTACACTATATCATGCAATCCAACTACCATATGACCACGCCCTCCCCTTGATGGGAATGTGTTAAATCGAGTACACCTTGCCATGAAATCCAACTACCATATGACCACACCCTCCCCCTGTATGGGAATGTGTTAAATCGAGTACACCTTGCCATGAAATCCAACTACCATATGACCATGCATTCCCCCCTTTATGGGAATGTGCTAAATCAAGTACACCTTGCCATGAAATCCAACTACCATATGACCACGCACTCCCCTTTATGGGAATGTGTTAAATCGGGTACACCTTGCCATGAAATACAACTACCATATGACCACACCTTCCCCCTTTTATGGGAATGGGTTAAATCGAGTACACCTTGCCATGAAATCCAACTACCATATGACCACACCCTCCCCCTTTATGGGAATGCGTTAAATCGAGTACACCTTGCCATGAAATCCAACTACCATATGACCACACCCTCACCCTTTATGGGAATGTGTTAAATTGAGTACACCTTGCCATGAAATCCAACTACCATATGACCACAGCCTCCCCCTTGATGGGAATGAAAAGTTTTTGTTTCTAAGCTATTAACTGCATATTCACCTGTAATCTATTTGAAAAAAAAAAGTCAAAATCACATGTAAAGATAAAATCTAAAGAGGAAAGTACAGAAAATATAGTGGTCTCTAAGTCATAATACTTCAGGTGACTGGTGGTTGTTGATGGAGATGGTTCATGATAGATGTTCCACGCTCCTCACTAATTTAGTACTGCGTTGACTACTATTTTACCTATTTTGTTCCAGCATTGTTATAAATACTGTTATAGTGACAGCCGGAACCTTTGAACCGTAATGAAAGCAGGAGGTTTGGCNCCTTAAAATCTAATTCAACCCACCATTTCTTTGGGAATGGCTGTACCAAGTCCGGGTCATTATGGTTTTCACAGTTTTCCGGTTGTTGACTGATTTTGTCTGTTTCTATTCTTACGAGTTATAACTTTCCCTTTGGAAGATTGTTCGGAGTTCGGTAATTTTGTTAATACCCTTATTGACCTTCCCAGGGGGTCTTAGCTCATTGTACAAACCAGGAGATGTTAAACAAAATATAGCTCTACACTACAAAAGAAGTATGCCCCCGCACTTGCTAATTATGGACAAAGTTGTTTTGTTAAGATTGATTTTTTAAAAATGAAGTGTGTCTGTAAGACACAAATGATGCCCCCGCCTGACCGTAAGATATTACTAGTATAAACAAGTCAAAAACTGTAGTAGGAGCCATACAAACCATGTTTCCATTACATAGCTAGTAGTAAGAAGGAAATGAAGTCATTTTGTGAATATTTGACAAAAATCGCCCCCACCTCCTTTCCTCGACTTTTCGTCGTGGGGACACAAGTCCAACTACGTGTCATTATCAAATATTTGTTGAAAATCAAAATCCTGTGGACATGCACACCTTCATTATGTGTATAAACATCCTACAAAATATTAAAGCTGTAGCTCCAAAAATGTAGGAGGAGATAGGCAAACAAACCATGTATTTATATCTGGATGGACAAGGGTAAATTAACATGCCCCCCCCCACTACTCTTCATCGTGGGGGGCATAACAAATCAACATACAGTCCAACCTGGATTAAGAGGTCACCTTTGGGACAATAAAAAAGTGGCCTTATATGGCAGGAGACCTCTTAAAAGAGGTTCAATTCATATGAAGTTTTCAGTGATAGGACAAGAAAAAGGTGATCTTTTAACAGAGGTGGCTGCTTAATAGAGGTGACCACATGTGTAGGTTTTACTGTATTTAATTTCTTTTCAGATCTAAGACTTTAAAAAAAGATTTAATGCCCAAAATTGGATTTTGACTTCAGCCGAACTCAAAATTCAATGGCTTTTAAATTTGTTTACCTCTTCACTTACAATTCTATGTGAATACCTTTATAACCAATCATAGTCTTGTAAATCACTTTCTGCTGATTTATACTACATTTGTATTAAGTAATTTTTGAATAGATTGGTCATAATTTTTTGAAATGTGTTCTTCAAATTATACCAACAATTTTATTACAGCCTAGGCAACAAATCATACTCCCTTAAAAAGTGAGTGAAAATAAACTAGAGAAAGTTGATCTGGTGATCATGGATACCCCCACATTCCAAATTTTCATCCAGAAACCTTTAAATTCCCTATTTTCTTAGAGAAAAAGGGCCATAATTCATGAACAGTAAATGTCAATTTCACCATAATAAAATTTAATCTGTATTTAATGGTACATTGCATTGTGGTCAAGTTTGAAAAGATTTGGGCGAGTCGTACCTTAAATACCACCCGGTAACCTAGAAAGTCCCCATTTTCTAAGAGAAAAAGGGCCATAACTCAGGAACGGTAAATGTGAAATACACCGTTATCAAACTCGACCTGTATTTTATGGTATACAGCATTGTATTAAAGTTTGAAAAGATTTGGTTGAGCGGTACTTTAATTATCATCCAGAAACCAAAAGTGTGACGGACGGACATGAGGATCCCTATATACCCCAGACTCTCGTCGAGTGGGGATATAAATATGTATAAACAAGATGAACTGTGAGCTAATGCTCACTTATGATACCCCTGCATATATGTTCAATGTGTATAAAAACCAACTAAGTCGGCAAACAGGAAGTAGGAATCTGATGGGTCCAAAAACGCTTTCCACAATATGGCATAACTATATGAAGCTTGTGACCAAATATCACATTTTTGCTGAAAGTGGCATTAAGCACAATCAATCAATCAATCTACCATCAATAGTTGCTGACTCATACAAGCCTATCACCAATACGGCGTGGGTTCACCCCCGGCTTTGTAAATTACAAAAAAGGTGCACTCGACTCGCAGCCGCAAGTGATAAAGTTTACCAGTTGCTTACCCATGGTCGGTGGTTCTCTCCGGCTTACTCCACCACTAAAACTGGTCGCCATGATATAGCTGAAATATTGTTGAAAGTGGCGTTAAGCACCAAAAATCAAATGAATCAATAGTTGCTGAGAAAAATGCGACGAAAAATATCTTGGACGGACGGAAGGATGAACAGAGGTAAAACAGTATACGCCCCCTCCGGTGGAGCGGGGGTATAATTATTCACCAGCGACTGAATGAGTGATTGTTTTTTAAACACCCACACAGCAATTTTTCAGCTACATCATGCCGAGAACAAGTCAACATAATTTTCAATGAGGACAAGGTCAGCTTTGTACTAGACCAACACGCTCGAAGGCACAATTCACCGCACATCCATTACATCACATAATACAAGTTTTTGCTTAAAGGCATATTGTCTACGAATTTGCTGAAAAATTTTAACTGTCCATAAATGATTTATTTAAGCTATCATTAAAGTTATGCTGCAAAAGATACGATTGGTGTTCTTTTTTTGACAAAAAAGACCCAAAACTATCGTTAACGGAATTATTTTCCAGGATGACAAAAATTCAAAGTGAAAAAGTATCAGCGCCACCTATAAAAAAAACGAAGTTCGGAACTCTCTGGGTTTTAGCTTTGAGGCAAGGAAAATACTGTTAAGATTCAAACACTTCAAATTGTCATGCTCGTTTAATGTTGTTTGAATCTTAACGTTTCGTAGAGTATTCGCCAATAATTCGGCGTTTATTCTTCATTTTATAAGGGTCAGTACGGAAAACGACAATAATTTTCGGTATGAAAAATTACGAGTTTAGTAGACAATATGCCTTTAAGAGGTGGTCACTAATGCAGGTTTGACAACCATTATACCACCGATGCAGTAACTCACTTTTAATGTAGAGATATATTTAAAATACCACTTCTTTGTACCATATAGTCAAATCTGCTTTAGTGACCACCTCCATTAAGCAATAACTTATATTATGTGACCTTTATTTTAAATTTCCCTTCACAGTGCATTTTATATTGATTAAACCTGTATTAAGTGACCATATTTCACCATTGCATTGCAAGGTTTGACTATATTGATAAAAAACCGCCTAGCGCATGAATGCGCGACGTATCCCCCCACACTTGCATAATATTTAGTTTTATATATTTATAGAAAGCAGCCTTGCAGTCTTAATGTATAACAAAGTTATCACATAAACAAGACACAATTCTCAAAATTGGTGATTTTTCATCCAAAAACTAACATTTTCCCCCAAAACACTTGCTTCAAATATTTCCATGTTAGAACCAATCCAAGATAATGATAGTTACAAGCTACTTGCAAAATATTATTCAAATCTATCCATGTTTACTAAAGTTATTGCATAAACAAGACACAATTCTTAAAATTGGTGAGTTTTCAACCAAAAACTAAGGTTTTCCTCCAAAACCCTTGCTTCAAATATTTCCATGTTAGAACCCATCCAAGATAATCATAATTACAAGCCACATGCAAAAAATTATTCAAATCTATCCATGTTTACTCAAGTTATCGCATAAACAAGACTCAATTCTCAAAATTGTTGATTTTTCAACCAAAAATTAAGATTTTCTCCCAAAACCCTTGCTTCAAATATTCCCATATAAGAACCCATCCAAGATAATGATATTTACAAGCCACATGCAAAACATTATTCAAATTTATCCATGTTTCCTAAAGTTATCGCATAAACAAGACACAATTCTCAAAATTGGTGATTTTTCAACCAAAAACCAAGATTTCCCCCCAAAATTCTTACTTCAAATATTTCCATGTTAGAACCCATCCAAGATAATGATAATTACAAGCAACATACAAAAAATTATTCAAATCTATCCATGTTTACTCAAGTTATTGCGTAAACAAGACACAATTCTCAAAATTGGTGAGTTTTCAACCAAAACCCTTGCTTCAAATATTTTCATGTTCAAAACCATCCAAAATAATGATATTTACAAGCCACACGCAAAAATTATTCAAATTTATCCATGTTTACTAAAGTTATCGCGTAAACAAGACACAATTCTCAAAATTGGTGGTTTTAACCAAAAACCAAAATTTTCCCCCAAAACCCTTGCTTCAAATGTTTCCATGTTAGAATCCATCCAAGATAATGATAATTACAAGCCACATGCAAAAAAAAACAAGTTATCGCATAAACAAGAAAGTGTGACGAATGGACAGACAGTCGCTATTACAATATCCCCTCACTGCTATCGCAGGGGGATAAAAAAAACAGGAAAATTATTAACAGGTTCCATGAGATTGTTCACTTACTTATCAGCTATGATACTTTATGATCTCCACCAGCTGCAATAGGCTAGTAGAAGAGATATTTCCAGCCCCAAAATCTCAAATGAATAAGTGAGAGACTTCGTTAATATAAAGGGCTGGGTTCTCCAACTACCAAAATCAGCCCCACATTTTGTAGAAAAATAAACAGTCATTGTTTATCCAATTTGTGTTACATTTTATTAGGACACACCTCACCATTTCTTAAAATGATAGCATGTCATTTCTTGCTTGTTTGTGTTTTATAGAATTTCCACCCATTCACACCAGTGTACGACGAAATACGATATATTTCATCGATTTCTTGTCGTTTCATCCGAAAAATCAATATCAACGCATCTATCGACAATCAAAATATTTTAACTATGAAATCCCAAGAATGAGAACTTTGATGTATTTAAATATCTAGGATGTCGAGGACTGCGCTCATATAAAAAAATGTAATTTTAGTGAATGATGTATCGCTTGCTGACTGCTATTTTGACGTTTTGCACGATTCCTACACACCGGGAAATGTCTATATTTAGTTATTTTTCTGATTAAAATTCAGTTTTAGAAGATACATATTTTGTTTAAAATATATATAAACCCAGATACAATGTCTGCATATTCTGAAAAATATTTCCTTAAAATATTCGAAATCGAAACTCGCCTCTACCGGATCGGAGTTCTTTTGTTTACATGCGTCATGGAAACTGCATTGTACAGCAATATGGTAGATATTGACCCAAGATGAAAAAATCTATATATAGCAATTTGATTACCTTGTACGAATTTGTCTGATGTAATGAAAAGAATGCCTGACTAACATTTTATCTAGGAAAGATATAAGTATTAATATTATTATAGGTTGAACTACAATTTTCCCATCTCTTATGCGAAGCAGACGATGTCCTTCAGTACTTTATCACGATTTAACATTGCATGTGAAAGTCGTTTCCACAATTTCTATGGCCGTTAATAAAAAAAAAAAAAATTATTGGCTTTGGGTTCATACGAACAAAATTGGTGAATATTCTGAGAAAAGGGTTGGGAAAAACTAATGCCCCGCACTAATGACCAATTGCAAATCAAACACACTCCTCAAATTGGGGGCAGGCAAATCCTTAAACAATGTTTGTAAATGTATTTATAATCCGGAAACATTATAATTTGAATAAATTATATTGCCATTTACCAACTTTAATGAATTATTGGTAAGAAACCACTATTATGAACAAATAAAAACATTGTTTACGTTGTCCGAACAAAATGCTGCATAAATATCGTATTACCTCCCTTTAATTCACATAGATACATAAAAATACAATAATCATTATGTATCAACATTTTCTAAGCAAACCATGTATGTAATGTATAGCTTAACATTTTTCATTGCCATCATTTGCTTGATTTTGGAAAATATCTGCAAAATCATTTCTTTGTAAATTACATCATAAAACTTTACCATGTATTAATTTAAGTTTGATTTATCTTTATATATATATATATATATATATATCATTGGAAAGATTAAATCTGCTTTTTGGTAAACGTTAAATGAATTATTTATTTCAATTTTTCTGGCTTTTTAGCTCATCTTGCCACAGGCAACGTAATCTTTTACCATCGAGTTTATAACTTGTATAAAATGTTGGTATTTTTTTATTTTAGCGGATGTTATTTTTTGGCGTGTTTAATATTATCACTTTCAAGAGAAGTGCCAAATAAACCAAAATATCCCAATTTATGGTATCATATCAGAGTTTGGTCCAATTTAACCTTGTGGTTCTTGAGAAGATCAAATGCAAAAAGTTAACGGTTGACAGACGACAGACACAAAGTGTTGGGAAAAGCTCATTTGAGCCCTAGTGAACTATCAAATGGACATTCCTACCATGTTTGAACACAATTGGTCCTGTGGTTTTAAAATGTAAAAGTTTATGTACGATGAGGAGGGATGGACATCAATTAATGATAATACCTCTCATAACCCTTAAAGTTCTCATCTTCATTCAAGCACTACCTTATCAATACATGAAAAACACAACACAAACTAAAGTTTATCGACCAGCTCGATGCATGAGTGAACTTTTTTCTCAGCTGTCGATTTAATACAACATAAATATTTAGATATATTATACAATTATATTTAAAACAAAGTTAATTATAGTATAACTAACTGTGATGTTCGATTACCAAAAATATGTCACGAATGACCGCACAACTGATAATTCATGAATGCGCAAAGCGCATGAGTGCATTATCAGTGTTGTGCGGTCATGAGTGACATATTTTTGGTAATCGGACATCGCAGTTAGTTATACTGTTTATTATATAGACTGTTTTGATTAAATAAATTTGATATTTTCTTTCATCTGCATTGCATGTGTTTATTTCTTTATTGCACATTAATATACAACTGTGTCCTTGGCTACTCGTTGACTGAAAAGTTTGTCTAATGCTTTCAATTTTGTAAATAAATAAATTCATGTGCACATATTTCGATTAGGAATATAATTTCCATGTTGGTTACTTGTAAACTTTGTGATCATAGTATGCACTTGACCTTGAAAGACACAATTTTATTTATTGACACTTGATGTATGTTTCGTTTTAATCCATGTACATTTCATTTGTAACCTTGTGGGAAGAATGTTTTGTGAAAGAAGTCGGATGCATACCAATATTTGGCCGTTAATAAAACCAAAACTATTTCAAATTCGATGGATTATATAATTAGAAAACACGTAATTTAACAATATAACAGCTAGGAAATGTAAATCGTTAAATGTGGGTCCAAACAGTTCAAATGTTAAATGTGTAATTCAAACGGATTATAACGGAAGGAAACTGGACTAAAGTTCACTCAGAATCGGAACCACTAAACAATAAAGGTAGGATTCTTTTATATTTAGTTCTTGCTATTTGTAGTTTGGAATCATCACTTTGTCTTTTCTGACTAGACTTGGGATTGTTTAAATTAAAAGTTCCTCCACAAATGTATCCCATAAGTGTTCCCATAAAAAACGAGATGACATCCTAGTGTCAGAAGTCATTTAACTAGTACTTGTGGTTGACGAAAGCTGTGAAAAATTTGGATTCATTTCACAAGAAGCAATAGAACGAACACTGTTATTTGGAGTTAATTTATAGCAGACGATCTTTTGGGGGTGATTAAAGTTTTATCCTACTGTTGGAAAGATTCTTTCTACCGAGACCACATGTTTTTAGAGCATAATTTTGCCATGAAAAGTATCATGTTGTCAATGTTTGCCAAATTTACCTGCTTTTTATTGTATTGCAATGAAATACTAGATTAAGATATCCTTTTGTTTATTTTTTAAATCTTTCCTTTATCATAAATGAAATTAACAATCTGTCAATGAAATGAAGCAAAGGGACATCACTCCATATAATATTCTAAAAAAAATAGTTCCGGCTCAAAAAATGGTGGGAAAAATAGCGAGAGTGAAAATAAAAATGGTAATTTCACTAGTGAAATTATCGTTTTTATTTAACTCGGAAATCACGGTATTTTCATCGATATCTATATAATAAATATGACAAATCGACAATATTTACACTTTGATATACTTAAACCCAGCATTAAAACCAATGGCGTCCATTGGGAAAAGCTTTGGTTTAAAATTGTATATCCATTCAACGACTCACAAATTATACAAAATTTATATATACAATATTTTTATGTCATGTCAGGTTTTGCATAATGATCATTGGCGTTCCCGATTTCTTGTATTGTTGTATAATACTTATCATGGTTTTGTGTCATGGCAGATCTCCGATTAAAAAAATGAAAAAAACAAAACAATAAAAAATGCCAAAAACAAAAAATAAATTATGAAAAAAAGAAAGAAAATATTTACATTAGTAATGAATTAATGCATATAATTGCACTTATCTTAATTTTGGAAATTTAGAGAATTATTGAATCATTTAACTAAAAATTACCAAAAGTAGGACTTCTATTTTTAAAATGTTCAAAGTGGGACTAAAATGATAAATTTTGAAAGATTAAAACAAATATGTAAATTATTATGCCAACCAGCTTGCTCATTTTGTTCATGTTAATAGTCGGTTTCAAAATATAAATATTTATTGAAAGTCGACTATCAAAGTGCAGGGGGAATGCAATGCTCGGTTAGATGGGGAAATGTAATGCACGGTTAGATGGGGGAATGCAGTGCTCGGTTAGCTGAGGTTTACAACAAAACAAGCAAGACAATAGATAAATTTAACAAACAATTTTTAATTATCTCTCTAAAATGTATCAGCTTATAATTTATTTTTAAAATATTTAAAAAAAAGTAAAGATTAAAGTTTACTGAAATTTTTAAAATGGAATTATTTTTGAAAATGATTTAAAAAAAATAAATGTTAAAGATAAAACATCAGAATCTCCACTTTTTGAATCCATGTGATTACTATGACAACAATTAGAAAGTGTTCTGCACCTATGATAATTATTGGAATAATTAGGCTATTAGAGGACTAAAAAAGTCAGGAACAAGCCATATTTTATAGATTTTACCACAAAATATGCTGAACCTTGCTTCCATATTCCTGTAATAGTACAACATTCATATTAATACAATTTAATAAACAAACATTCAAATTCAAAATATTTAAAGGGCAATAACTCTTGATAATTTTTATACACATTTCATCACAGCAAAAGTTAATTCATTACTTACCTGGTTTAAAGCTAAAAAAATAGATTACCAAATACAATTTAATTTATTTTTAGAAAGGCTCAATAATTTTTGACAATGTTTTTTTTTATGTAAATGTAAATTAAATTCGAACAAAATATATACTTAAGACTTGGAATTTTGGAAAGTATAAAACTTTAAAGCGCTTTAAACCAAGTAGACTGACATGACATAACTAATACAATAGAACAACAATAACTGATTGATGGTCTGGCTAGAATTTTACTTTTTGTTTATTAAATTCCCTCCAAAATTTAAAAGAACAGGTTTTGCTTACATTTTGTTTTATTACTTTTTTATTTATTTGTGTGTGTTTTTTGTTGTCGTTGTACAATTCTGTTATCCCATCCTTTACAGAGCCTGTTTTTGTTTCTAGCAAGACCATAAGCTACAAAGAAACGCACCACTTCTACCAAAACAAAATTTTAAAAATAAAGAAAAGAAATACAATTTAACCTTAAGCATAGAAATGTGACGTTTCTTATTCAATCCCCCGTTTTTTAAGGGATTATATTTACAATTTGATTGAAATTTTGAAATTTTTATATCTCATATAGCATACTTAATATACATAACTACAAAAATATAAAATATTACAAAAAGAAAATTAGTTCTGATATTCCTTTTTAATACATTTGTGAAATGAGTGTAAAAGTACAAAATAACTGATTGATGGTCTGGCTAGAATTTTACTTTTTGTTTATTAAATTCCCTCCAAAATTTAAAAGAACAGTTTCTGTTTACATTTTGTTTAAATTTATTTATTTGTGTGTGT
>MJUT01015515.1:418370-431673 GCA_002080005.1 Gigantidas platifrons | reverse complement strand
AAACGGAAGCAGCGGCTGCGCGGTAAATTTCGCCGATTTATAAAAAAAAATTAAAAATGGTAAAATAATATTTGTTGTTATAAATTCTAGAATTCGAAAACATTAGACGACTTTTTTAATATTTTGCCTAAAGAATGTAAAACCCTTATTTCTTTTATCAGGTAACTCTATTATTATTTTAGTTGTAATAAATTCTTTTGTTCTTGTTTGTTTCTTGTATGACACTGAGTGCAAGCATACCTGAGCCTGACGAGTCCAAATATCTAAAAGTCATTGACAATAGTTTATAAATACTAGAGCACTGCAACAAGGTTGCACTATAGTTCACTTTGTCCGTTCGTCCGTTTTCTACTATTTTTTGTGAGCTCGAATTGTCCTTTACTATTGATTGCAATGAAATTTGTCGTACCCGGACCGTTGACACTTCGTCGAAGGGAACTCTAGAAATTGGTGTCGTCCGTCTGTCCGTGTGTCCAGAATTGGTTTTGAGATGATAACTTGTGAACGAAAAGTCGGTGTGGTATCTTACAGATTGATAAATTTGTTGACTTTTCAGTGATTCTTACCAAGGTTATCACCGTTATAATATTGTAAAAATATTTGATTTTTAACTTATTGTTTAAAAATGTATATTATATAGGGTATACGGCTTGACAGTGCAAATACTCTTACAGTTTCGTTGCGATGGGATAGGAACTGACCACAATTAACAACAACGTATGCAGCTGTGCATTCTGTGTCGTTTTCAGCTCACCTGGCCTATGGTTATATGCGATTTTGTCACACCTATGCGTCCGTCTGTCCGTCGTCATTAGCTTTCACTTTTCAATCTTCTTCTCTTAAACTACTGGGCCTATTGAATCAAAACTTTGACGACAACGATCTATGAGAGGTCCTCTATCAAGTGTGGTCTGACATTCAACATGACCGCCAGGGATAATACTAATTTCTGATTGGTGGAAATTAAAAAATAAATCCTCTTTTCTGAAACTATTTTCCCAAATGAACTGTGACTTTGCAGAAATGATGAATGGAAGGTCCTGAACAAAGTTTCATCATGACTTAATGCCGTATGGCAGTCATGGAGAAAAGCGGTATATAAAAGTACAAAAATCTTTTTCTGTGATTACTAGTACATTGATTCAAATGAACTGTAGCTATGTAGGAATGATGAATGTAAGGACCCGTTCAAAATTAGTTTTATGGCGCCCATCGCATGTCTAATATAGCCGACATTGGAAATAATGTTTACCCAAAAATCTAACCCAAAAATTCTTCATTAATTAATTAATGCGTATTTTTAGTGTTTCGAGATTTGATACAGACATATTATATTTGTAGAGTAATCTCGATGTAAACCGGTGGCTTTGCAGTACTATATCGGAAATGCCCATTTTCACAGATTGCCAGTTCATTCACTGTGACTGATTTACGCCGCGAACACTTCAAACAATTATCCAGTGATTTTCCTTTTTGAAATTTGAGAAAAATTTTGAAAATAATATTTATAAGTGAACAAATTATGCATTGTTTGTTGTATTGCACTGGTATGGAAAAAAACATTACGCACATTTCCACAGGTATATACATAGTAGTATTTATGCTTTTGCAACCAGACTGTCCAAACTGACGTTTTGTTAGTTGACCTGACCCAAAGGGTCATGTGAGCTTTTGCTACCACTAAGCGTACGTCGTCCGTCCGTCCGTTAACTTTTGACATTTGTATCTTCACCTCTGAAACCACTCGGCCAATTTGAACCAATCTTTGCAGCAGGGGCGGATCCAGAGGGGGGGGNTGCGCCCCCTATAAGTTGACATCCTGGATCCGCCCCATGGTCTTTGGGTAGTTGGAAAGCTTTTTTCATTTTCATAATCTACGCTGAAACTACAACACCAAAGTGAACCAAACTGCGTACGGAAAGTCCTTGACAGATCTACTGTCAATAGTACATGTATGTACGGCAGTCCCGCCCTCAGTCAAAGACACCAGCTGTTATTAAAAATAGAAATTTCGTCAAATGGCTGCTTTATTTTAGCAAGATGTGGCTCAGATAAGAACTTTAGATGCATGTTAATAAAATCATGAGCTGTTCAAATATATATTACGGTAATTGTGTCAACTTGGACTTTTGTTGATTTAGTCGGATTACATTAGACATAAATTGTCAAAACTTTTATAAATTTTCTCATCAGAAGCCACAGGGCCAGTGTGAACCAAACTTTGTCTAGAATGTTCCTCTATGTGGTCCACTTTCAAGATGCCCACCTTTACTAAAATAGAAATTTCCTCAAAATGACTAAAAGCGCTCTTTATTAGCACTTGAAAAAAGTCCAGACAAGGAGCAAGGCTTTAGATGCTGTTGTATAACTTTGCTGAGTATGGCGGCAAACAGTCATGTTTCATCGATTGTAGGAACATGTAGCCTGTTGGTCTCAACCAAGAGATTGAGTTCCTAGCTCAATTAATAGTATAGAAGGTTACTGGATCGTATATCGAAATCAGATATCGAGGACAAAGTTTCAGTCTGGCAATCCAAATGTCAGAACAACACAAATATCCGGATGTGGAAGTGAAATCAGGTGCTCCAGAAGGGTAAGCATTTCATCATTGAGTAATATGGTTAATAGTTCTGATCAGCAAATTCTACTAAAAAGTTACGTAAATAGTATGACATCACAAATATGATGGACAATCATTTGTTCTAATTGGATTTGGACTTGTTGGTGCAATTTTGTTTTCAATATTTTTCGCATTTCGACATGGTCTTCCAAATGTTTGGGTTCTTCCAATACTGATGAGGTTAACAGAAACTGCAGTATGCAGGTCAAAATTATGAATGTTATTTTGCATTTATTTGTTTAAGACCCATGAAGCAAGAAGTAATATCAAAGCTGTTGTCATACAGGAACTTGCGTTTCTGGTAATTTGTTGATTCTGTTTTATATTTCCAAGTCTAATTGGTAAACCAAGTATTAACAAAGGTGCTCGTTTCTTGTGTTTCTTAAACCATTTGAGACACGATGATGGTGTGTAATCCCGTTTCCAACTCTGAAAATGTTACTCTGCGGTACCTACTATGCAAAATTTTGATTGAAAATGTCAGTCTGTAGCGCCAGGAAAATTGGAACCCCCCCTTTTCAAAATGGCTGGATCCGCGCCTGATCTTACAGAAATAATTTAATATTATATATATAGAGAAATATGTACACTTTACATTGTTTTAATACAGTTACATGTGTACTGTCTTTAATGCAATAAATATTAAAAAGTTGTGGAAAATCTACACATGAAAAGTACAGTTCTCTTAATTGATTACACAAACATGCATGTGAAATGTACACAACATTTACTCTTTGCAAAATGAGCAAAACCAAAATTCCGATTTTGGAGGATTTTTCAAACGGGCGCATGTTATATAAGTCATAAGTCATAAGTTTATTGATTCACCAATCAAGGGCCCACATGGGGCATATACAATATGAGCATTTAATACAATTGTTTTATAACATAACGAAAAAGAGAAGGGAAAAAAAAAACAAAAAAAACAGCACTAATGTTTTCACCACTAATTTAGAGCCATATATGATACCACTCCAAACAAGAGTTGCACATAATACTTTGATTATGTTATTATTATTATTTTGCTTATTATATTAATCATATTCCAATGAGGGGCCCGGGTGGCTCAATGAGTTAGGTCGTTGGATCTAGCAGCTCATACAAGCTTATCACCAATACGGAGTGGGTTCGGCCCAGCTTTGTAAATTACAAAAAGGGTGCACTCGACTCACAGCCGCAAATGATAAAGTTTACCAGTTGCTTGTCCAGGGTCGGTGGTTCTCTCCGGATACTCCGGCTTCCTCCACCACTAAAACTGGTCGCCATGATATAGCTGAAATATTGCTGAAAGTGGCGTTAAACACAAAAAAAATTCAAATTCAAATTCTTATTTCAATGTATACACCTGTCTAGTTGAGGAGTGTTATTTAATATTTATTCTGTGTTTTGATTTCTTTCCTCATATTTACTTATATATTCAATAATAGCCATTAGAGTTATTATATCATGGATTTTGCATGTTTCCATTCATTTATGCCACCAAAGAAATTACTTGTATTAAAAAAAATCCCACTTTTTTCACACATAAATCTTAACATTTCTGCGAAAACTTAAACTAAGGTATCTCGAAATTTCCTTGAAACTATGTATTTAACTTTTATTCGTCCACTTTTAGAATATGCAGGAGAAGTTTTGGGATAATTGTACTCTCGCCGACTCAGAACGGCTTGAAAAAATTCAACTTGAAGCCGCACGTATAGTAACCGGTTTAACGTCTTATGCGAGTATACTATCTATCTATAAGGAAACGGGATGGGAAAAACTTTCAGTTAGGCCTGAAAAAAGAAAACTTTCATTATTCTATGACATAGTCAGTGGCCAATCACCTGATTATCTTCAAGATTTATTACCAATAACGGTAGGTCAAACCAATAACCTCTAAAAACTTCACTATTCCCCCAGGAAAGCTTAGTTTATATCAACGTTCTTTTTTCCCAAGTACTATTAGACTCTGGAACAATATGCCAACAGACTTGAGAAATTCTCTTGCCAACAAATGTTTAAAAACGAAATACGAAAAGTTTATGGTATACCTGACAAACCACCATTATATTTTTCTACTGGTATTAGAATTGCTAATATATTACATGCTCGCTTACGTAAAAAATGTAGTAGCCTCAAATGTGATCTATTCAGATGTAATTTAATTGCCTCTTGTGATTGTGATTGTGGAAATTACATCGAGTCTGTGGACCATTTCTTTTTAAGATGTAATATATATAATGAACACAGAATACAACTATTCCGCGGCATGAGTACTTTGGGTTTTGATATAAGCATCGAAAATATATTATTTTGAAATGCCTCTTTTGAAAACGACAAAAACTCTAAACTGTTCTTGCTCGTCCAAAAATACATTGTTATCTCTAAAAGATTTGTCCAGTAAATTTATATATTGAATATACATTAGACGACAAATTCCTTTTATATACGTTCCCGTATTTGTGCTTAAAGATAAATATTTATATACAAAACTGACTCTTATATTCCAACCAATAGAACTGTTTTTGTCCTGTTAAGTTATCTTCAATTTTTGCTGTATAGTAGTTATTCATATTATCTGTATTTAGACTTCATAAGTTTACAACTTGTGTCTTATCCATTTGTCTTGTTTTGTATGACAATTAAATATGTTTAAAGTAACATTTCATAGCTAGGAACATAACGAATTCATTTATCAAGTGCGGACAAATAGACAATGCAAGAGGTATAAGCTATTTGTCCGGGTCCGGACGAATAGCATGCAAGTTATTTGTCCGGGTCCGGACGAATGGCCCACAAGCTATTTGTCCGAGTCCGGACAAATAGCCACGACCTTATATGTAATCAGACTTGGGGCTTGCTTTCACTCGTACACGTTATAAAGGACATCCATACACCAAAGGTGAATTATTGTCTCCCTTTACATATTTACTGAATATATTATTATTACTTTTCTTTTTCTTTTATTATTTTTTCTTTTATTAATATTGTTTTTTTCTTCTTTTTTTCTCTCTCCAATCAATGCAATCAATAGTAATCAATTTGGTTTTGGCGAAGAAGAAGGATAACTCTTTACGAATCTGTGTTGACTACAGGCAGTTGAACCAGAAAACAAAGAAGGATGCCTATGCGCTACCACGAATAGAGGAAATTTTAGATTGTTTAGCAGGTAACCGATACTTTTCAGTCATAGACATGAAGTCAGGTTTCCATCAGGTTGAGCTATTGGAGGAACATAAGGAAAGGACAGCCTTTACCGTAGGTCCTTTAGGGTTGTATGAGTACAACATGATGCTGTTTGGACTATCAAATTCTCCTGGAACATACCAACGATTAATGCAGGAATGTTTGTCAGATTTACACCTACACATATGTTGCATACGCGCGCCCCCCTAAAATTGGAAAAAATAAGATTTGTTTGCGTAAAATCGTGAATTTTCACACGAAATACCCCAAAAATTTTCGCGCTTCCCTCCGCTCGGCGCGATTTTTTTTAAGTGCGCCCCCCCCCTAACTTGAAATCCTGGATCCGCCCCTGTGTTATAATGGCAATTAACAATCATACAAACTTTGTAGCTTTCCCTTTGACTACAAAGCACTCTGCTATCGTTGGATCGTTCATAGTAATATACGACTATCGTTTTGTCAAAGTATACGTTGACAATTACACAGTGATACTAAAACTTTGTCTTACCATGGCTTCTTAACAGTCGAAACTTGCGACAATTTTGTTTTCAAGCGTGCAAATAAACATATTTAGTCTACAAGGCTTATAGGCAATACAGACTCTGAGTAGGAAAATATAGGGGTAGCAATAGTTCAGTTAGAGATCGAACATATTCACCGATTTGTTCAAGTTAGCAAAGCACCAACTGAAAATGATATTATGAATTGCTAACTGCAAAATGGACACCGACGGCAGGTTTTACATTCCCAACAAATAAGCAGGGACTGGGTAGGCCTTATAAATAAGGATGGGAAGCAAAATGACCCTTCAGGCGATCTAGTTAATTTTGGGCAAGCTGTATTGATCTCTGTGGTCAAATGTCAAAAAAACAAACTTCAGAGTTTGCTAAAAGTTTATGTGGGCGAAAAACCGTGGATATCTAATAGTCCTGCTTTATAATTCAGAGAAGCACAGATCCGCGAGAGAAAAGCCTGACATGTATATCCGTTACCAACTTAGTTTATTCCATGTTCAGTAGACATTTCCAAATCATTCTATTTTTAACGTTTTAATTCTTTTGTTTGGGTATCCTGTTTGTGACTTATTTTTTACGATAAAAGTGTCTTTGGAATTGGCAAATAGTTACTGGCTGCAGACAATTAGGTGTTTCTATATATTTTTCTGGTCTTGATTCAGATAAGCAGATGTGCTATGTATATTGCCAACTCTTTCCATTACTTGTCTGTCTTTTGTTGTTTCGCTTTTAGCTTATAATTTCAAACAAATTTAATCTTTCTTGTATGTATATGACGCGTGTCTTTTGTTTTGTATGTAAATGACACGTGTCTTTTGTTTTGTATGTATATGACACGTGTCTTTTGTTTTGTATGTATGTGACACGTGTCTTTTGCTTTTGTATGTATATGACACGTGTCTTTTGTTTTGCATGTATATGACACGTGTCTTTTGTTTTGTATGTATATGACACGTGTCTTTTGTTTTGTATGTATATGACACATGTCTTTTGTATGTATATGACACGTGTCTTTTGTCGTCTTGTGTCTCTTGCTGTCCATGTTTTCAAATTTTTCTGGAGAAGGATCATCAGACTACCCCATCTCGAGCGCAATCTGCGCTCCGGTGCGTGCGCATCTGGCACAATCTGCCATGTTTGATATAAACAAGCCTATTTACCACCCTGAATGTAAAACATACTTCATAGAGAACGATCCAAAATGTCCTGTTCTAAGGTGTCTGTTCATAAGTAAGAACAGTTTGAAGATACTAAAGTCGTGATATGTTATAAGTAAGAACAGGTTGAAGATACTAAAGTCGTGATATGTTATAAGTAAGAACAGTTTGAAGATACTAAAGTCGTTTCAGAAGCCATCAATAAAAAAACAGACAATAGAACACTCAAATGAAAAGAAACAAATAGATTAAAAATGATCCACAGAACACTACACAGAAACTAAAATTAAAAGTTGTGCAATTCGAAGCCACTTAAACATGGCGTGAATCGATGTGTTCCCGAGGGAAGCACAGTTTCTGTTCTAATACCGGCACCGGTCATGTTACTATTAAACGACACGAACATCACATGATATGAAAATCATGTTGAACACCAGGATACGTAAATTAAATACAAATAACATAAAATATGAACCACCGACAAAACAAATTAGAATAAAGATGAATCTAATATATTGTTTTTATTGCGGAAATCGTATCGGACATATCCAGGGGAGAATGTACGTCATAACGTAGGATGTCGGACCCGAAATCTGGACGCCATTTTTGCCACTTGAAGGTAAATTTTTACTTATAGCTTTAGTTATCGTATGGATAACATTGAATATGATAGTGCGTCAAATGATCCTAAATGTCCGCTAAACAACGTGTGTCCATCGTTCGAAAGCTTGTTGTCAAACTCTCAAACAATGTTTTCGCAACAGGTGAAAATAACGTAGGATATCGGAGACAGTTTCACTGAAAATGACCCGTTTTTCATTATTTCACATATATAGACGAGAGAAACATATTACACAGTGTTCGAAAAGTAATAACAAATAAAACTGACACAAAATGTCTGAAAAATTAGCAACAATTTTGTCTACTGGGGACGAAATCGTAATATGATGTCGGCTACATTCATGTGTAACGAAGGGTGTCGGCCACACACTCACCTGTTAGATAACAACGGTTCAAGGATGCTGCTGTTCAAATACAACACAACAAATAAGAACGGACTCCTCCAATGTCATTTGCAGCAACTATGGAGACACCGTTGGTAAGGAAGCATTTAGGAGCATTTGACGCACTATCACATTTAATGGTATCCATACAACAACTAATGCCATAGGTGAAAACGTACCTTTAATCGGCACAAAATGGCATCCAATTATGGCTTACATTCACCCCCTGAATTAGCTTCTTGCCATTTTTTTTTTTTTTTTATAATTTTACACTCAAGAGAGCTTTCGTGAGATTTGTTTTTACTTTTAAAATGGTATTTTGTTTTACTTTCTTTTATTTTGTCCAATTTTATTTTCATTAAAATAAAAAGAAGATTCTTTTTCAATGATTTATTCATTTTCAATTATCCGAAAGTTCTGTCATATGTAGTTAATAAAATTTCATCCTCTAATCCATTTTACGAGAAGGCAGCATTTTGACTCATTTACTCGAGCGTTTTCCCCCCGTACACCCAAAGCTCCTTTCTGAATTGCATTTCTTTTTACCGAAACTGTACCCAAGCGCAGTTTTCCGCTTATTTTTTTCCTGTTGTCAGTATCAAAGAAATGATCCCCACGAAAAAGAACTCTGATAAATAATGGCTATTTAAAACGTTGAAGAAGATATACTAACACAAGCTATTCCAACTTAAAGTAAAACACGCATTATACTAAAAATAGTTGTTGTACACATTTCAAATGAGATTATGGCATATTGTATTGCAAAGAAAAAGACATTTCCGTCTTGTTGACGCAGTTTTATACCGTACCAGTGGCGTAATGGTTAGCGTGTTGGTCTGAAATGTTGTAGATAGGGGTTTCAAGTCCGTGTCGGGTCAAACCAAAGATTATAAAATTGGCATTTTCTGCATCCCCTTTAAGTTCGTACTTTAAGGACTAAGAGCAAAGACTGGTTGGCTAGACATCAGGATAATGTGTCCAAGTGAAGCAACATGCCTACACACGGAATGTTATTTCAGTGAGCTAGAACTATGAAAAATCCAACTAAGCGTGTTGTTCTAGTACAAAGCAGATGCCATCATCATTTCATTGAGTGTAACTTGTTCTCATCATAAAATAGCTGAAAAAGACCATTTGGCGTTAAACAACAATCACTCAATCACTTCAAACTTATTGAGTTCTGAGTGTGATATTTATTGTGATTGATATAGTCAGTGCATCAATATCTTATGTTGCCATTTAACTATTTAAAAAAAAAGAATATTAATTTTGTATACGTTAATATGCCAAAATACCGAGAAAATAGCCTTAAACCAAAAAGTGACGCAAAGTCATGGCTAAAAGAAAATTGGACAATGACAATCAATAATCAATAACAGCATTTTTTAATCGTCACCCCTTCAAAGTTTTTCATGTTTTCGATTATTTTGTGTTTATAATACCCACATACAATACACACCTTGCTTGTATTGATGTCACCGTTTGTGGAGAAATCGTAGCATTCGTTGCTGGTGGTGTATCATTGTCTGGAATCTTGACTTCATCATTTTCCACCAGGTTATATATAGTTGCATTATTTCGTCTAGATCTTGTTTTGTTTTGTTTAAATCTTCGGTTTGTGACTGTTCGTTGTCGTCATCGTCAGTGTTCTCACTATATACAACCAGGCCCACTGAGAGGGGGGACCAGCCGGAGCGACGCCCCGGGACGTTGACAAATAAACAAGTAGAAAGCTGTTTTCTGAATCATGATTCAATTCATTTTTGTTATACTGATCCCTTGCTTTTGACTAACCGCGATGGACTTAGTTTGAGTAACATTATTTAGAGAATTGAAGCCCAAAACTTCTCTTGACGGCCCTGCATACAACCACATGTGGAATATTATCAGTGTCTTTGGTCTTTTGGTTTTCATCAAAAAGTCGCAGTCTCGTCCGTTTTGAAGTTAGTGATTGCTTTGAATATTTAATTTTTATTTTTGGAGTCGTATATGTTTGTACCGTACACAAAACGCAATTCCCTGGTCGAAATGCAATTTGTTTACATGGTGTTGTACATAGTTCTTTCTTCTTTACACAAGGAGACTTTGTAGGGGAATTTTCAGTAGTTGATACATTTTGAAGTGGTCGTCGTTTTCGTGTGTTTTTTTTTCGAGTCCAACGAAATCTGAAAATAATGAAAATCATGTATTTATTACCCAAATGTAATATACCATTGCATTTTTAGCTTCAAAACTATAGGGTATCATACGTCCTGATGTAAAATTGATATGATGTAATTATACATTTATTTTCTCAACATAAATAATCAAATGGTAGATCCCACTGCTTTAAAAATCGCTTACTATTCAAGCTATAGAAGACTTTAGCCGTTTTATATAACATGCATGTGGCCGACACCATTCGTTACACATGAGTGTAGCCGACATCATATTGCGAATTTTTCAGTCGTCTTATGTCAGTTGGATTTGTAATTAATTTTCGAACACTCTGTAATATGTTTCTCTCGTCTATATGTGTGAAATAAGGAAAAACGGGTCATTTTTATTGAAACTGTCTCCGATATCATACGTTATTTTCACCTGTTGGGGAAAACATTGTCGAAGTGTTTGAGAGTTTGACAACAAGTTTTTGAACGATGGACACACCGTTGTTTAGCGGACATTTAGGGGCATTTGACGCACTATCATATTCAATGTTAACCATACAAAAACTAATGCTAGAAGTAAAAACTTACCTTCAAGTGGCAAAAATGGCGTCCAGATTTCGGTTCCGACATCCTACGTTATGACGTACATTCTCCCCCCTGATATCACGTATAAAAAAACTGAAAATGTGAAGAAATGCAATTAGACAAAATGGAATAAACGAACTCCACTGAAAACCGGGGTGGACGTGTACTTGGAAGGGTATGGAATACCTACACCTGTTCCAGCTCTGGCACCCGTCGTGTTACTTTTAACAATACTGTAATACGTCACGAAAGAGGAAAGCCGAGGGGACGGGATTATGACAACGACAAATGGAACATATCCATGGACCATGGTCATCCATGACATAGATATTCCGTAATGGTAAATCGAGTCATGGTGGCGACCGTAATGCTATCGATGTTATTTCAACTGAACCATTAGGAACCCTGAGGCTCAAGAGATATGATTCATATACAGGTACTGCTGGAGCGTTGCTACACATGGAAAGTTCACAAATTCCGGAAAGTGTAAAACATGTGTGTAAGAGGGAGAGGGTTTGTCATCCTACAGGATGACATCTACAAACTAGCAGAATGGGAAAGAACTTGGGGAATGAACTTCCACCCGCAGAAGTGTACTTTATAGCGTACTAACTGCAACAAGATCACGCTCTCCAATCCATCACCCATACACACTCAAGGGACAAGAACTCGAAAGATCACAGAGCACCAAATACCTAGGCGTTGACATCCAATCCGACCTATTATGGATACACCACATTGATAGAATTACGAAGAAATCCAATAACATGCTGGGATTCTTAAGACGCAACCTGAGAACATCAAACCAGGAGACCAAAACGTATGCATATGTCGCGATGGTACGATCCATCCTTGATTATTGTGCAACAGTATGGAGCCCACATCAAAAAGACCAAGTGAGGAAAGTTGAAATGGTACAACGCCGTGCAGCCCGTTATGCCACCAACCGCTACAGAAACACCAGTAGTGTGGGCAGCATGCTAGATGAATTAGGATGGGAAACCCTAGAGAGCCGTAGAAAGAAACTGCAACTGACTATGATCTACAAAGTTGTCAACGATCTTGTAGACATACGTCCTTGCCACCAATACCTAACACTGATGACAACCAGAACCAGATCAACACATACCAAGAAGTACCGACAGTATTCCACGAAGACAAACAGCCTAAAGTACAGTTTCTTCCCTAGAACAGTTCCAGTCTGGAACTGCTTACCAGCTTCAGTCGCCGTGAGGCCCCCTCTTTGGTATCATTCAAGAGGGAGCTCTCCACAATTTCTATCTAAACTTTACTTCTTCCATTTACCCAGTAAGTCAAATGATGGGCTAGAGCTGTGCCGGCGGGGATTCAGTCCCTGGTACCGTCACGGAAGCCGGATTGGTCTAGACCAGATGATTGGAAAGTAAATGGAACCTCTTTCTTTATTTTCTTTTCTCACTTTATTAACTTTTACAGTCTATTTAACTATACGTTACTATTGCTATGCTTTATTATTTGGTTATTCTTCAAAAATATTTCTTGCGCCCACCGGAAGCGTTGAGTATTGGTCAAGTGTGACAGTTCAACGTACCATGTAGATGTCATATCGAACTATTAGCGACATCACGTGACCTTTGTGACGTGACTTCCTGTCAACTATACACTAAAATTTTAACCTTGAGAGCTACGGGAGGTGCTAGAAAATTGACAATTGCTTGTAAAATACACCATTTAAGATTACTTTGCATCTTTCTCGACAATCAGTAATAGTTACCTGATCGATAAATAATAATCTTTTCAGTTTAAATCGATGGGAAATTACGTCCCTGGACTTTTGTAAAATCAATGTTTTTTCCTCGATTTTACCGTTATTTGTATGTAAAATGCCTCGACCCCTAGGTACTTTAACTGAAAATTCCACGATTCCTGGTAAATAATTGATAGTTTTGCATCTCCCTGCAAGTAGTTGACATGTGGAAAGCTGGAGTTGTTACGTTTATATCAGTTTAATTTTACATCCTGTCTCGTCCCTAGACGTTTGAAGTTCATCAAATTTTTTGGCAACAACGTACAAACTTAACAAAGAATGCACGGTGATTGAACTTTAAATCGCTATTAAAAAAAAAAA
>MJUT01015515.1:392564-403179 GCA_002080005.1 Gigantidas platifrons | reverse complement strand
GAAGAAAAACAAGAAGGCTCTCCCAGAATTCCCCATCTCAGAAGAAGTTATCAAGAGTATTACAATGTTTTGTTGCCCAGGTAACTAATAATTTGTTTTTGTTTTTGTTTTGGATGCTTAAATGCCGCTTTCAACAATATTTCAGTTCTATCATGGTTGTCAGTTTTACTGGTGGAGTGGACTAGAGGACCCAGGGAAAACCACCGACCTGTAGTAAGTCACTGACTAAATTTATTACATAATGTTGTATCAAGTACACCTCGTCACAAAGAACTAAAGAACAGACAACACAAACTCCAGTAATAAATAAACATTGTATTGATGGTGTAATGGTTAACATGGTCACCTTCAGTAGGATATATTGTGGGTTCAAGTTGTGGTCGGGTGAAACCAAAGACTAAAATTTTCATTTGTTGCTTCTCTAAATATGCATCTTCGCTAGCCAAGGATTACGATCCGCTCCTCTTCTCTCCAACCTTGACAGATTAAGTCGGAATTTCGGGTCCTCACGGTTTATTTTTCTATTCGATGCAGCTGTGGGTGGCTGCGTCCAATCAAAATACATCTAACAAAAGATCACGCAACGATCACATGTAGAGAAAGAAAAATATAAACAACGGCGACATGTGGAGAAAACTGTAGACTTTGTCATGAATCCCCCTCCCAACACCCCAACACCGAAGAACGATATTTACAGAAACTTTTAAAGTATTTGCTCAATTAAGGGTGTAGACCTGGGTTACCCTAAAATTTTCCCATCATTCAATTTTTGTAAAATTTGCATTATGGAATAGTTATGTCTAAATACATTATCTGCCAAAGTTTCAAAAAATTTCATCGTGCCGTTTTCTCCATAGCACATCCTAAATATAGCAATTTTGGGGGTATTCTTGACGCCAGATGGTAATACTAGTTTCGGAAGATTCTAATAGATATGCACATTTATTTCTGATTGAAAGGGAATATTTTGGCTTTAATACACTTGAGAGTGTTGTTGTTGCATAGATATGAAATATCTAGCATATCTGAATATCCTGTTTGGAGATAATCACGTGCAAAACAGTGAAAACTGCAAAAAAGGGGGGACCACCTTGGTTATAAAAATCGGATTAAAAAAATCCTGTCATTTAATTTCCACCAAAAAATGTCACACTGAAGAATAGACATATAGACATCATTGCACCAAATTTTACAAACTTTTACCGTCAGATTTTTAAAATATTTAGATTTATGTTTTTCATGGATGGCACCCAGAAAATGAAATTGTCGAGGAAAGTTATCACACACCCATCTGTTGCTAGTTTCTTTGTTTGTGAGATAAAAATTAACTAGTTACCAATAACAAAAAGCTTTTGAATTCTTATAATTGACACAGTGGATGTCCAAATTACTAAATGACTACATTTGTCTTTTTTATTTTCAGGTCGTCTGGGGAGGGAGAGGGGTGGTTTTATGGTGACTCTACTTGATTAATTCATAACACAAACACACACAAAAAAAACCTCAAAAACACAGACAGCCACCCAGTTGTATTGTTATATTCCTTCAAATTCTGTGCTCCAGTTGTATTCGTTTGATTCTGGTTATTCATTAATTGTCTTAGGAGAAGGGGGCGGCGGTATAAGAGAGGATCAGATATTACAATTTTTTCCCCAAACATAGCTTTCTATTTTTTTTTACTTCCCAAAAAATGAATTTGCTCTATAGTTTCATAATATTAAAGATTCTGGTGTATATATTTAATTTTTTTTTACAAACCTTTGAAATTCAATAGAAAAAGGTTGTCACACAAATTGTGTTACATTTCTGGCATTTTTGACAACATATTTCGATGAACATTTTTTCTGGAAAGAGATATTTCGATGATATTTTGTGGGCACCGGCATATAATAATAACACATTGCCTGACATTGGCATAAGCAGCAATAAGATATAAAAATGCAAGGAGCACAGCTATGGAAAGGTAAAAAAAAAGGAGTTTTTTTAACTGGCCATATCCAATGTAAACAATCTTTGTCACCAAGAAGCTTGGAATTGAGGGAGAATTTTCAAATGCACAGATGATCATGTATTTGAGAAGACACTGAAAATAGAGTTATCTCCCATACCCCAGGCCTACCCCCTTAACTGAAGTCTTAGACTACATCCCTTTGAACAGGTAATAGTACAACTGTTCTCATTGGTTGATAATGATATAATGCAAATGAGCTGAACTTCATAAATCTGCTAGAGTGCGATACATGGGTATTACAAAATTCTGACTTAATCTGCCAAGGGTGGAGAGAAGAGGAGCAGATCGTAACCCTTGGCTAGCGAAGATGCTAAATATGCAGCATTAAGGAAAAAGAGCAAAGACAGATTAGCTCGGAATCTGAATAATATTTCAGAGTGGAGTGACATGTCTACCCATGGACTGTTCAGTCTGTTGTCTCAGTGAACTAGCAATTATAAAAATCCAGCTAACTTAAAGCATGTTGGTCTAGTACAAAGTGGACTTCATCATCATCTCATCGAATGTAACTTGTTCTAGCCATGAGATAGCTGAACAATTGCTCATTTGGCTTAAAACAATAATCACTCACTAATCACATACATGTAATAACAAATGTGTCGTAAGAAGAGTTTGAAGATACCTAAGGTGTAATAAAAATATCAGAATCCATAAATTGAAGGACAGACAACACAATTGCCAAAAGAAAAAAGACAAAAGAATAAACAACGATCTACAAAACATTACACATAAAACTAAAGATCAAGTAAAACGAACCCCTCTAAAAACCGTGGGTGAACTATGGTACTCCGGAAGGATAAGGTGTTCCTGCTCCACTAGTGGTAAGCTTCTTCTGCCTCATGTTAGCAGCTTAAGCTAAGACATGGAAACTTCTTATGTTAAAAACTGAAATTCTTTTTCAGATGGTATGAAAGTGTATCCCACAAAACAAGAAAGTTTTGTACATTTCCTGGTACTAACAGATGTCATGGGCAATAAAACTTATGCCACATGTCTGACATTCTGTAGAAAATTTATTGTTGAAAAGGTAAGTAAAGGGAGAGAACTACAAAATATTTTCCTATTAATGAAAATGTAGATACTGTGGATTCATTTTTATTCGTGGGATACCAATTTTCGTGGATTTTGTGGGTCACAGCAATCCATGAATTTAAGAATTCAACGAAGAATAATCGCAACAGTGGAGTTTTAATTATTTTGGCATTCTCGAATGTCTTATTTCGTTGTGATTGGTGCAATACTGTACATTTCCAGGTGTGAGTATATAGTAACTTGCATTAAACAATAAATACTTTGAAGAAAATGTTGTTAAAAATAATAAAACTCTTGCATGTAGAATTTTTTGTATTGTAAAATGTGATTTTGAACGTGTCTGTTTACTTACGGTTTTGTTTTGTAGTTCTAGTATAGTGTTGATTTACGAAGTGCATGGCATGTTGGTAATTAATAATTTGACAAAATGTTTTTATACTGTAATTATTATTGATTATAGGAGACAAACGGATTAATGATAAGGTACTTTGCCCGTGGGTAATTTTGTGTGTGACAGGAGATTATAAATTAAAATTTCACACCTTTGACCAACAACATATTTATCTGTCATATGGACACGCATTTTGACATTAAGCTGTATCAAATTTTATCCACTAAAAAGAAATCAGGGAAAAAGACACGTTATTGCAATAAAATATTACTTAACAAATTTTTCGATAAATTGTTGTCTAAGCATGTTTGTTTCTTTATTCTGGACAAAAACAACATTTTATCAAAATAAGATTTTACTAAACAATTTTTAAAGGGAGCTGGGAGGACACAAATTGCTTTTCAAATAATATTTTGATAAATTGTCCTTTAAGCATGTTTGTATCTTTATTCTGGACAAAAACGACATTTTATCGAAATTTTTTTTTACTAAACATCTTTGGTAATATTTTCGGACATGAATCTTAAAATCTTAAAACAAAAATTAAGCATTTTGATTTCAGAAAACGTTTATCAAAGTTGCAAGTGAAAAGAAACATAAAACTTTAAATTTAAAATATCTGGCGATTTTGGCATGGATCTCATCATCGTAGTAGTTGTAGTCTCCCCGTTTGGGTTTTCTAGTAGGAGTAGATGGAGTAGCAGAGATCATGGTGTCAACACTGTCGTTGGCTGCTTGGGTTATAAGTACATCACGTTGGTTACTGCAGTTCGATGGATCGGGCAAGCCTGGAGCTTTAACCTTTATACTACCGGACTTTAAAGCACTGTTGAAGTGACATTTTTTTGGTTATTAAGGAAATATGCTCCCCTAAATACTTATAGCAAAAACGCGAGTTGAGTAAATTTTACTGTTGTATGATGGCTTGGGACAATTGGGTGCCAGCTTGGGCTGCAAACGTAGTAAGCATGCTTTCACACTTTTGATCATTTTCTAATGACTGTAAAATGTGTCGTAATTGATTTCAATCATTTGTACATCAAAGGGATTAAAATAATCTAACAAATGCAGACAAGACAATTTTAAATAGTAAAACAAACGAACAAATAATTAGTAAATTGCGTCCACGCTTATAATCAAAGTTTGAAATGAACACTTTAATGAAGAATTATGAAGCTGGGATTTTGACGACTTACGCACACATTTTGAACGAATTTTAAACTTTTTTTTATTATCTGTGGATTTACGAATTTACGTATGTTGAATTTTTTAAACAAAATTTTGAAACAGCGATCCACGAATTTACGTATCCCACGAACTGTATTTTTTCTTCTATCCACGAAAATTGATACCCACGAATTAAAATGAATCCACAGTATCTAATTTGGTGTGCACGGAGCGTTTCTTGAAAACCTTCATCAGGTACGCTCAAGATCAAAATATTTGAAAGCCAAATGATCTAAAAGTCATTGGGAGCAAGAAAACTGAAGGCTAATGTTTAAGCTCCCCTAAATTGACCATTTTGCATGACTTTGCTTCGAAAATATGTTTTACACATTTTATTTCAAATTGTTATATTCCATTGATATGAGCAGAATTGGCCCCTTTCATGCAAAGTTCAATGAAAATAAAATAATCTGTTCCAAATCTTAAATGTTGTAACAACTTGTTCATTGTCCCCCGACGCTTCGTCGAAGGGGACTATAGAAAGGGGTGTCGTCCGTCCGTCCGTGTGTTTGGTTTCCACATGATAACTTGTGAATGAAAAGTCAGATTGAAGCTAGGTGTGGCATGTAAGTGTATCTTATGAATATCTAGGTCAAGTTCGATAATGACAATTTTTCGACAATTTTTACTAGAGTTGTGCCCCTTTTTATACCTCAAAATTGCTAAATATTTGGTTTCCAGATGATAACTTTGGAACAAATAGTCAGATTGAAAGTAGGTTTGGTATGTAAGTGTATCTCATGAATATCTAGGTCAAGTTCGATAGCTATCATTTTTCGACAAATATTACCAGAGTTACATCCCTTTTTATACTTCAAAATTGCTAATTTTTTGGTTTCCAAATTATAACTTGTGAACAAAAAGTCAGATTGAAACTAGGTATGTAAGCGTATCTCATGAATATCTAGGTCAAGTTCGATAATGATGATTTTTCGACAAATTTAACCAGAGTTGCTCCCCTTTTTTTACTTCAAAATGGTCCTTGGGTGGTCCCCTTTCAGAATAGATAAGTCAGGTGAGTGATACAGGTTCACCTGAACCTCTAGTTTACAGTAGTTTCAAAATTTAATCTTACCATATAACCTTGGCATCGGGGGACCAGTGGCCAACGGCCTTTTATTTTCTATTTTCTATCAAATTATCCCGATTTTTTTCTTCAAATACCGGTATCAACAAATTATTAGAAAATTGTACTCTAATTCATTGCCCTTTCTATTGCTCTAGCTAGACCGGATACCAGTTTCTCTGTCGTAAGGAAAATAACTCTTATTAATAAGGTATTAAAACATATAAATTTTGAATCAATAGGGAATGTGCTTTTTAAAAGGTGTGAAACCTATATTTAATTGTTTAATCATTATCGTGCCTACCTGGCTATTTTATCTTAACTTTAACCTTTCTAAGACCATATATTTTCTGAAACGTACATGATTCCTCTACGTTCTGTCAAAATATCATGGGATGTTTAAAATCTTGCATGAAATGCCAGGATCTTGAAAACACCTACTTTAAAAAAAAGGCTCAGTCATCCCCCAGATGGACGTATTAAAATACAACTAAATCTGTCAAATTTGGGCTCAAAATAATCCTTGTATTTTTAACTTCAATTATCAATTTTAAATTATTCCATTCCATTCAGTATTTTTTACTATCAACAAAGGGAAAGGAACTGTTTTCTTTACAAGGGACTACGATTGCGTATGTTCTGATCTTTGATTTGTGAATTAAGTGGTTTGACACCAAAAGAAAAAAAAAACATTTTTCTCTAACCATTTGTTGGCCTAATTTCTATTCCTTAGACATTATCAACCCTAAAACTTCATAAAAGAACATCAGAAGGTATGTGACTGTCTCATATTTGCAAGAATAAGTGTGCAAAGGTACACCTTTGAAGATTTTTAATGAAAATATCTTCATTTACAGCTGTTGAGTTCAGATTCTGTAATATACAAGAACTTACTTATTCTCTAATAATATATTCCAGTTATTAAGCTTATTTTAACATTATAAGCAAATTTAACACATATATATGCCTCAATTGTATATTTAATATCTAAATACTATGAAATGTTTGCATTGAAGTCACCTCCCCCTTTTTGACTCATAAAGTGAGTTCACAACATTCTAAGCTTTGTTAATCTTTAACCCTATAAATTATGTAGTTTTAGACATTAAATAAGTGTTTGTATCTAGATCTTCAATTGAAATTCCTTCTAATTGCATCAGATTTGCAAAAATGTGATTTATTTATATTCAAGTCTTGGAATTTCTTATGGCACACAACTGTAATTTTCCCCAAAACTCAATAAATGTATGTTTCCAAATCATTTTTATCCCTGTTCAAGTAAGCTGGATGTTCAAATGTTCTTTTATAGCCAAATGATACTCTTAAAACATGAAATCCAAATTCACAATTTGCAAAATTAGCAGAAAATGCTAGGCAGTCAATATAATTTTTCTGAGGTCATGCAGAGCTACAGAAAGAAATGGTAACAATGTAAGTGCTGAGATCACAGATGACACCAATGAAAACAATTAGAATGATGCTTGCTTCAGTTATTTTCAGACAATTTGGCAGTTGTTTTGAACTTTTTGATATTGCAAGATTAACGCAATATACGTACATTGTCATTAAATATCAAATTGATTTGCACTCGCTGCAAAACAGGCTAGAAAAGTTTGCCAAAGGTTCGCTTCTCTACCTGTTTCTTAAGCTCGTACAAATAAATTATATATAATGTACGTATATTGTATATACAGGTCTATACTTTGCATTGGGAAATAACTGAGTGATGTCTCTGGACAAAATAAACTAGCTGTTGTCCTTATAGCCATTAGATAGTTGTATCGTACACTATGTGTATAGTCTGTGATATATAATATTTTATGAATGACTTCTCTTTTAGGGAGAAAAATCAAAATTATTGATGAATTTAGATACAACTACAGATGATTTAGAAAAGAAGCAGGTTCGATGTTATATCCCTCACTGTTGTGTCTTCATCTCAAAATTTCCTTATTTTACTGCCATGAAAGATGCACTCTCTTAGTAAGTAAATGTATATTAGTTACTTTTACCCAGGGAAAAAAAGGGGGGGGTATGACAATATTTTAAACAATATTTCAGTGATATTGTGGCACTCAGTTTTATTGGTAGAGGAAACCAGATTACACAGAAATTCATCGACCTGTTACAAGACACTGACAAACTTTATCACATAAAGTTGTATCAAGTACATCTCACCATGAGCGGGATTCGAACTCACAACTATAGTGGTGATAGGTGCTTATTGCATATTGAATGTGTCAATTTGAATGTTGATACATGTCATTTTTTAATCGTTTTTATACGCCTGTCTTGAGACGGACCGTATTATGTGATTGGGTATGGCGGGCGGGCATCCACACAGGTTTCCGCACAATAACTTTAGTTCTGTATATTGGATCTTTACCAAACTTGGCCACATGATTCCCCTGTGGAAGGGGAAGAACCCTATATATTTTGGGGTCATTAGCTCAAAGGTCAAGGTCACCATTACTATAAATAGAATTTTTGACAACAGGGTCGTTTCCACATGATAACTTAAGTTCTGTATATTGATCTTTAACAAACTTGGCCACATAATTCCCCTATGGAAGGTGAAGAACCCTATTTATTTAGGGGTGATTAGGTCAAAGGTCAAGGTCACTTACAATAAATAGAATTTTTGACAACAGGATCGTTTCCGCACGATAACTTTAGTTCTGTATATTGGATCTTTACCAAACTTGGCCGCATGATTCCCCTGTGGAAGGGGGAAACACCCTATTTATATAGACGGGCATATTTTGTGATGTACACATTTCTTGATTTTAGTAATAAAACAAATAACTGCTTATTGGCGTTTTTAATACTGTTAATGCGTTAATTGGTTTGTAATAATTATATAATAGTTACTGATATGGAGGCAATGTCAGGATATACAGACTGCCCAAGGGTTGTGGTCCGTACCATGACCCAAGGACAGTCTGTCTATCCTGATATTGCACTCCATATCAGTAACTATTGTGTTTATTGTATTGAAGACCAGAATCTCAAACATACAATATAAATGNNATAGAAATTTTTAATCAGGATCATTGAAGGTTTCCCTAGGCGTTATCATCTTCGTTATTACCTAATTTGAATTGACTACAGCAATTGTTTGAATGGTCTTCAACTTATAATGAGAAATAAAATGAGATTATAAGTAACATTGTAATGTATTAAAACGTAAACAAACAAACATCCGTGTATAGACCAGTAGTACCAGTCTATACACGGTTTTTTGATCGGTCTATATCATCATTCCTGTCTATATCGCGGAATAGTGAAGGTCACGTGGAGAGTGTTCAGCCAATTAAATGTATGCTTTTTATTCTGATATGCAATAAAACGTTATAGTTGAGTGACTTCACCTATAAATACTAGTAGCTATTAGTTTACGATATCTCCTAACTTGTGAAATATTGGTAGTGTTTATATTTGGCGCTTTAGGTCAAATCTGCCAATGACGCCAAAATAAAACCACCGCCAAATATAGACGCTATACAGGAGCTGAAAGATTGCTCACTCACTCGCTATTTATTTGAATTTTGGTGTTTAATGCCACTTTCAGCAATATATCAGCTATAATCATGCCGACCAGTTTTAGTGGTGGAGGAAGCCAGAGAACCCGGAGAGAACCACCGACCATGGGTAAGCAACTGGTAAACTTTATCACTTGCGGCTGTCGAGTGCACCCTTTTTTGTAATTTACAAAGCTGGGTGCGAACCCACACCGTTGCTAGATCCAACGACATAACTCATTGAGCCAAGCCCGGCCCCCCGCTATTTATTTGTGTTACATTTGTCTTATTGTTTTAAAGCATGGTATCACGGATAGAAGATGATCCAGAAGGAATGTACAGCTATATTAAAGATATAAGCCATACACTGACTATGACTCCTGTTCCGTTGGCTGGGATAATTGCTCTGGTATGATTTATGTACACGGTGATATAGGAAATTATCTCCCTTTGCATCTGTCAATTTAAATGTTATCTATTTTTATCATAATTATTCTTTTTTGGGCAAAATATTTAAAAATACATGTAAAATGTGTCGAAACAGCTAAAAAATGAAGGTGTCGGGGCACCCTATGGGGGGATTTTCCTCATTTTTCATCAATGAACACTTCCATATCTGCTTCAGATTTTTTGTATTTAGTTCACTGAAAGAAGAGTACCAGGATTATGGAATTGCTTTGCCCGACTCATCGAACTTGTACACATAACCTGTCGGACAAGCAGATTTTACAAGCTGGCATGACCTCAGACACGATAAAAAATAACTAAGCATAATCATTTTCTAAGTTAATTTTTCTGGAAACATGTATATTTCCTTAAATAATCCTATAATATTTATGATTGTATATATTAAATGCTTTGTGTTTTCGAAAAGAAAGGGTCACGTCAGTGGTGTTCTGAAAGTGACTAAATATACCCAAAATTGGAAGTTCTTAATTAATCTTCATAAGGCAATAACACTTTTTTTTGTAATATGAATGTATTCTTTAGGCCATGCAAAGTTAATTACTTGGTTCTCAGGCCCTTTTTTGTCAAAATTGATGAGGGAGGGCGGCATTTTTTTTTATCCTTTTACTGCTGTAAAAAGTGATGCGGGAGGCATTTTTTCTTCTTTTTTTTGTGAAAAATATGGCAATGTATAAATCTTTTGTCTAAATGTCAAACGGAAACATGTTTTTTATTTATACATTGTCATAACGATGCTTTAAATCTCATTTAAGCATGATGCGTTTTAAAGCGTTTCACCGACCACGCGATATAAGAGAAAAACGGATGCGGTTGTTTTTTCCGTACGGACAGCGCTACCGCATTTAAATTTTTTTTTTTACTATTGTTGCAAAAAAATCGGCAATGCGGCGACGAATTTC
>MJUT01015515.1:276110-313956 GCA_002080005.1 Gigantidas platifrons | reverse complement strand
CATAAAATCAAAAATTGATCAATACATCGAGCACTCACAATTCTTTCATCACATTATTTCATATTTTAGTTGATAACAACACAGTCCAAAACAATATACACATGTACTAAATTGATGATCAAAGAAAATATGTGTATATTACTGATAAAGATAAAGTTTCTTAATTGTTCCCGTCAATTTAATCATTATGCACGTTTTCTTTGAAGCATATAAAATTATTACAACATCTTTACCATCTTACTATTAATATTATTTAATTTCATTTATAGGGCTATGTATCATATGACATTAAAAAAAAACCAAGCTTTCTACTGATCGTGACATGTAGAAAAAAAACATTCTGTTGATCGTGATCTGTTACATTATTATTTACTGATTTGTTGGAATCAATTTTTATGGCTTTCGTGGGTGAATAAACTTTATATAAAAAAATGCAAAACCTTGAGAATCGTAACAGGCATACAATATCTGTTGGTATGCAAACAGTAAACATAAAGAGAATTTTATAAGAAACCAGGACTTTTAATATTACCAGTGCTTCACTATTTACAGGTGCCCCGCTCAGGTGGTACTTTTTATTAAAATTTGAACAAATCTCATAAATAACTTATACAACTCTTTAAAATCAGAAGGTACCAAAGACCATTTTAGGAGGGTAGAAGTACCTGGTTTATTCTTCCTTTAACAGATCAAACAAAACTCATCTGAGTAATGTACAGTTAAACTTGCCCTAACGGTCACTTGAAATAAATGGTCACCTCTCTTTTCCGGTCACTGCCAGGTCCCCCCGTGGATTTTTATGTAATAAATTAACTTAAATTAACAATCACTTCCTTTACGCGGCAAACGGCCAGAAAAATTTGTCCCAATAATGCTAAAATACCTATTTCAACCGTCACAAATATATTTTTTTTGTCGCTTGCGGATAGCATTCGTGATTAACACAGTATTGATTTTTGCTTCAGTCACGTAAACATCTTATTTGATCATGTGGCAAATTATCTCCCCTGTCGTAGTTTACATGTCAACAGAATAACCCCAGGCTAGAACTTGGCAATCAACGATGATTAAGTTTAAATTAAAGTTGATTAATTTAATTAAGATGTCCAGAACAGGTGTAACAGGTATGTTCACAACAGGTGAGTAAAATCTAAGGCTTTAAATAAAGAAAAATGACATTGTCATAAACACGCAAGGTGTTAACGTTATCCGAAAGAGTTGAAGCCATCAAACTACATGACGGTGGGAAAAGTTCTCGAGATGTTGCACAGATAATGGGCGTTGGAAGAACGCAAATCCAACAGATTATAAAATGAAAAGTGAAGTTCTTGACGATTAGGAAAGCAACGATCGGAAGAGAAACAGACACAAAACCGGGAACGAGGACATCAACGACCTGTGCTGGGATTGGGTGCAAGATGCCATTAGACAGCAAATTATAGTGACAGGGCCAATGATAAAGGAGAAAGGATTGAAATTTGCAGCTGATTTAAATAATGGGTCCTTCAAGGCCTCCAATGGATGGTTGAACTGTTTTTTAAAATGCCATAGCATTGTTTTTGGAAAAATGAGTGGAGTGAGGGGATTTGTAATACTGAAAAAAATTGTGAACCTTGAATTACAGGTCACCTTTTATTTTATTAAGCAGCCAGTTTTTGCCGGCCCTTAAGTGGCTGCTTAAATCAAGTTTGACTGCAAATAAATGGCTAAGTAAAATTCAGTATTAACACAATGTAAATTAATTATTTATCATAATCTAATTAAGAAATAAATCATGGAAGCCAGAATGTGTTGGGAGTTTTAACATGGATATAAGTATTCTATCCAGAACCAGAAGCGAGGGATAAAATTTACTAATATCTGCCAATCCATGTTAAAACTCAAAACACATTCTGGCTTCCATGATTTATTTCGATTATGATAAGTCTAAGAGTAAGAGTACAATACGGTAATTCATATTTACGTTTGCGGAAAATATCGCACACAATTTATGCTGCCAATGGAAAAGTCAGTCACATTCACCGGCGCATGTGCTAATGAGATTATACTGATTTGATAACTCACTCATTTGTTAACAAAGCAAAAGAAGGAGGTCATGTTAGAATATAATTTTAGAATGGGTCTTTTATCTACTCAAGTTACTAATTCTAGTCATCATTATTTTTTCCATTTTGTCAAGGTACTGTATAGTTTCTGAAATATGGAAGTTATGCATGTTTAATGACACAAATAAGAAAGCTGACAATGTGGAATTATGGTGTCATTTTTGTTTTGTTTTTTTTGATGGGGGAGGGGGGGGGTTGGGGAATAGGACATTTCATATGAACTGAACCTCTTTTAAGACGTCACCTTCTTAAAAGGCCACTTCTCTTTGTCACAAAGATGACTTCTCAATACAGGTTTGACTATATTTTTTGGTTGACACAGTCTATGATTTTGGACTTCAGAAGTTACTGGCTTGAACTTAAAAAAAGAATAGCAAATTTTATGTACAATTAAAAATCAATTAAGCTCACTAGCCCAACCACATTTTTACTCACTAGGGGCAAAAAGGACCAGTGTTAAAAGTCGCAGACTGTTGATTAGTTAGTGCGACAATAATTGTACAATTGTAGCTAGTTGCTATGCACACAATTAAGACATTTTTTTCCTCGTTAAATTTTTCATTAGTTAATTGTGAACTAACTGTAGTAATAATGTTCTAATTTATTTAACGAACATCAAAATCGACAGATTTTAATCTTTTAGACATTTAATGTTATTCTATATATTACACGTCAACCTTTTTACCATACTAATCAGTATTAATTAAAGCTTAATCTATAATCTCTAAATCAAAATGTAGTCCAATTTAAAATATGTTGAGTATAATGGAACATATATCTTTTACATCAAAATTTATGTTATTTTAATTTAATTCACCACTGTAATTTAATTTCACAATTTCATTTTTTAAATAAATATTTTCTGTATTTCAAGTATGTATATATGTTTTAACCTTGACATCAACCTCAGGTAAAAGAAAATACTTGTATTTCTTTTGACATTCTTGAGAAAAAAAAACTTGGGATACATGTACATGTAGGTAGGCAAATTTTCTCCCTAAGTTATATAGGACTTACATGTAGTCCAAAAATGGAGAAATGCCAAATCTTAGGATATTTTGGAGGGGAAAAAAATCCCCCTAGGCCACATTTAAAAATATGTATGTTTCCCCTCGGCCGACCCACCCTTCAAAAACAGGGTAGGTAGGTAGGTAAAAAGTTGGGGTTTTTTTCATTTCCATTCCCACAATCGTATCAACAGAAGCTTCCGGTTATAGTAAAATGCAGAAACGGAAATAACGATGACGGAAACGGTCCCGAAATTCTGGAAAAAAAAACCCAATTTCGATTGGAAATTCAAATAAAAACTTTTGAGTCGGCAGGCTTTTCAATGAGTCGGTCGGCCATGGGGAAACATACATATTTTTAAATGTGGCCTTACCTATCGACCCATTGAAGAAATGGAGGGCCGGATGCAGGAAAATAACATATTTTTAAGGGTGACCTAGACACAAAAATAAGGTTGATAGGGTTAGCGTAAACACACGTTTTGTTCTTTGCATTGCCCTAAATGTAAAATGTCAACATATAATCCACACAACAAACTGGGAAGGAAACAATAATATTGTTTACGACAGAATTGTAAAAAATGGACACGAATCTCAACTTAATTAATTTAAAACCCAGAAATAATTTCTATCCCTTGTTCATGCTGTCTTCAACTGTTTTATCTTTCAACATGCATCGCTTTCTATATTTAAAAAACTCTATTTTTAACATCATGTCATTCTAATCTAAATATTTCTCAGATTTTGCAAAAATATTATAGAGTTATAGAGTTGGGATTCCATTGACAGGTTTAACCCTGCAACATTTGTGTACCTGTCCAAAGTCAGTACCTTGAATTGCACCAACATATGTCAAGATCATTTTTGTATTTGATGGTCTAAAGTGAAAGGTGGTTGCTGGTATTGGATGAATTGTTGACCATCACTTAAAATTTTAAATACCAATATTTTCAGTAGCTGTTGTTTCTGTGTTTAGTATTTAATGCAATGGCAAGGGGATACATATATGATAAAGTAACCTGAAGGACATTTAATTGTTTTGTGGAGACATTTTGTTATATTTCAAATTCTCAAACCGCGATACAAGTTTGTCAGCGACTTGCGACAGGTCGGTGGTTTTCTCCAGGTACTCCGGTTTCCTCCACAAATAAAACTGACTGCCACGATATAACTGAAATATTGTTGAAAGTAGCATTTAACACCATAAACCGACCAACAAACATACCAGGAGACTGTTTTCTCTTAAGCAGCTTGAACAAGTAAATAAATACCATTTGTTTTATCACATAACCTAATAAAATCAAAAACTGTTTACATCGTTAATACATTGATATGCTTTTCTTTAAAACCTTATATGAACCTACCGATAACAGTGACTCCATTAGAGCCAGGAGTTGGTGGTGAATTTTCAACCCAGTATACTGACCGCCTGAAAAATAAAAGCCATGTTACAATAAAATAATCAACTGTGCTGAAGGCAAACTACAAACATACATTATCTATACAATTATTTGTAAATAAAGTGGATCTTTTTACTAGGAAAATCGCATCTGTGCTGTAACGGTTAGCTAGAGTATTGTAGATTGTGAGTTCAAGCCCCGGTTGGGTCAAACCAAAGACTATATAATTGATGTGTTGCTTCTCAACGAAGTATACAGTATTAAGGAGAAAGAGCAAAGACTAGTTGGCTCGAAATCAGAATAATGTGTCCGAGTGGGATGACATTTCTATCAGCGGACTGTTGTTTCAGTGAGCTAGCACTATAAAAATCCAACAAAGCATGTTGGTTTAGTACAAAGAGGATCTCATCATTGAAAATTAACTTCTCGCAAGGATATAGGTGAAAAATTGCTGAGTTGGCATTAAACAACAATCACTCACTCACTATATTATAACTGCAAACATTTTTGAGGTCGTAAAAAAAATGTGGAAAAAACATTTTTCTGTTTACAGGTAATGTACAAATTTGCTAAATAGTAAAAATCTCTTTTAAGCAATATCTTGTATTGTGTGACCTTAATTTAACCCCCCCAGCACATTTCACATGAATTAAACCTGTATTTAGTGACCACCCTGTCTTATGTGATCCTAATTCAATGTTCCCTTGGACTGTCACATAAGACAGGTTTGACTGTATATACATACATGTAAAATTGACAAAAAATGTCAGTGGTGAAGACCCATCCATTACAATCAAAAAACAAACAAGATTTACAAGAAGAGTCATTCACACTTAATTGGTTGCTATTCAGTGACTGTTTTGCCTTCTCTTGGTCATGTATCACCCACATTGACATATAATATTCCCATTGATTCCTGTACTATTTATCAGTCTTTGTGCTAACCCACTTGTCCGAAGCCCTGGACAAGTGAAAATTATGAAAGAATTTGTTTGAATAAGTTGATTTTTTTCTCCTCGAAATTTGGCTTTAGGGAAATTAAAGTAGGTGAAAACAAGACAAAGATTGATTCATGGAAAATGATATGATACAAACAGTAAAGTATACAAAAGACACCATATCATCTTACCTTGCCAAAAGAGGATTTGCATTGAGATACATTCCAATTTATTATTCTATTATTATTCTAAAGCAAACTAATTTGTAAATGTTTTATGCCTTTGAAACTTTTTTTCACACAATTTTTTCAGTTTTGAAAAAACCCACAGTTTTTAAATTTCTACGATACAACACAATATCACTTAAATTCATACATAAAAGTTTTCTTCACACTACTATTAGATCTTATTTCTCAACAATGTTGTCAGGGCTAACTTTTTATACATGCTAAATCCCAGTCAAGAACAGAGTACTGGTTACCTAACAGAGTGCCCAGTGAGGGAACTCGTTACCTGTCAATTATTAAAGTACAGTCTATCTTTTCATAACTATTACATGAGTTTGAAAAGAAGTTAAATATGATTTTTTTGTGTGTAAAACTAGCATAAGGAAAATTGTCAAAGACGATTTTAAAAGTTTAAATTAATTTTGAAAATAAAATATCCTTAAATGTCCTTTTCCGTTACGAAATCTATCAAGCACTATAATTACATCTCCATAATAAACACAATTTAAAGTGTTGAACATGCTTCAATGATTATTCTGTTATTCTACACTTCTGGAACAAAAGACAATCTTTTGCCATCATGATATTACTTAGTGATAAAAATCTACATTTGTTTAAAATAAACTTGTATTAAATAGCTTGATAATACTATCTAAACAAGACATTAATTAAGTAAATTACAGACAGGTGTTCAAGGTTAAGATAAATCATAGGGTCTGACACCTTTTACTAATTAGAAATCAATTAACGGACCTACTAAAAAACTCTTTACAAGGTTTATGTAAGATAGTCAGAGAAAAATGTATAGCAACTGGAAAATTAAACTACCCTGTCCGTGATGCAATTTTTTCAGAAGAAGTTAGATTCTGTACGTGAAGTTATTACCTGGACGTAAAAGTGGTTGGTTGGTTGGTTTATGGTGTTTAACACCACTTTCAACAATATTTCAGTTATACATTGTATCACTGACCTGTCGCAAGTCACCGACATACTTTATCACATAATGTTGTACACTTCGACTTGATTGGGATTCGAACTCACAACATCAGTGGTGCTAGGCACTAATTACATAGGTACATGCAGTTGTAAATCCAACTACCATACGATCATGACTACGACGGCACCCTATTTCTAATTAGAAATCACTTACTGGTCCAACATTTGTAATTAAAAAAGCCTTTGACAGGTTTACGTGTTAAAGACGACCAGAGAAAAATATATAGAAACTGGTAAATTGTTCTACCCTGATGCATTTTTTTCTGAAGAGGTTGCATTCTATAGAAGTCATTACCTGGACGTAAAAGTGAAAAAACAATAGCATTCGTCAAAGATTATTATTAGAAATTAGTGATAGGAATCACCATTACAAAACACAGAGAGAGGTGATCCTTTTTTTTATTCTTAAAGGGATATTAAAGTTCGTTTTAACATATATTTTTTCAACTCGTGACGAAGGTTGTTTCTTTTCAATTTAATTGTAAAAACAATCCAAAAATACTTTGCACACCCATATAATCCCTAATATCGTTAAAATATCACTTAAAAGGCTCGAAATGAATTTTTGTCCAGGAAACAAAAATTCACTTCAAGGCAAAGACTGCAAGATATGACAGAATTATCAACAAATTATGTCACTTTTACTGTGATAAAAACTGGGTAATGTTTCATAAATATTTATTCAACCAATTGCAAGTTTTCATGAGATACAAAAAATTACCAAAATGAGCTTTAATATCCCTTTAACACACATAACCAGTTAGTTCAATTTTTGCACAATTATTGCAATGTTTTTAATTATCACAAACATGAGAATTCCTGCAAATTTCTTTCTGATTATCAATAATAACGGAAATCAACAACTTAAAAATATTTTTGACATACACTTTTTGTCATAGGAAGGAAACTTTTACTGGAAAATTTATGACCAAATATTGTTGTCTTACATTGTATGTCAATATTTCGTATTTCTTTTACCCAATGATTGACATTAAGAATAATTCCGATGGCATCCGACCAAAGGCACACAAGTTTCATTTCCAGGATAAACAATCACCAAATAATCCATGTTAAATCATCTATGACACACGAATAAAACCTGTACGTTCAAAATGATTCGATTGAAGAACATGTCAATCGTCACATCTCACTGGAATTAAGTTTCACAAAGGATGATCTCTCAGATGCACCTTACTCTGAAGCAACGCACTAAGTAATGTCTATTTCCAATCGTTTCAACAGTTTGCTACACTCGATTACACAGAGAATAGTTGGCTTTTTATAGTGCTAGCCAACTGAAACGACAGCCTGCAGGTAGACATGTCGATCCATTCGGAAACATATAGTCAAACTTGCCCTAACGGTCACTTGAAATAAACGGTCACCTCTCTTTTCCGGTCACTGCTAGGTCCCCCCGTGGATTTTTATATAATAAATTAACTTAAATTAACGGTTACTTCCCTTACGCGGCCAACGGCCAGAAAAATATGTCCCAATAATGTTAAAATACTTATTTTAACGGTCAAAAATATTTTTTTGTCGCTTGCGGATAGTATTCGTGATTAACACAGTATTGATTTTTGCTACACGTGGAACTCTCGCGCTGAGGAAAAACACAGAGAGATACGAATGATATCCGGTTATTGATCTGTTTGACACCTTTACAGGTAAATAATTAAGGTGTTGATGATTATACAATTATCCTCTGATTGACAGTTAATTGGGGATAAGGAAGTGTGTTTGTGGCACACGCTTAGATGATTGAAAGTGTGATAGCGGCAACTAAAATAGTTATAAACCGTTGTGCAAACACTAGTCGGAGGACAACCTTTGATGTCGAGGAAAACTTCTTATTTCGATCAAACAATTAATTCATCTCGGATTGAGGTGTTATGGCTTGTTTGGGACCAAACCCGATGGAAGTATTATTTAAGGACTAAGTTCCAGGATGGAATTGATAAACCATAAAAATTATAGGTCTAATCTGTGACTTTTTAAAAATTAAGTGTAAATTCTGTGACATCGTACATCATACATATGATGAATAGTAACTTTTTAATTTTAGTGCTCTATGACTTAATTATTCAGAACATTCTGTCTTCATTGTTATTGCTTTTTTATAACTTATATGATTATGAATAAATTATAAAAACAGTTTTTATCCTTCATTCATCATATGAAACACTACTTTTCAAATTTCAAATATTTTTATTGACAATATGCCATATGCTGGCGTGTATCAATACAATCACATGACATAACAATACATAAAGGTACATACAATAGCAATTTGTTCAATTTAATTTGTTCATTATACATCCATAATAAAATAAACATTTACATTATACAATGTATATGTATGATGACATGGACGAAACAGTTTTAATTCAGGAATATTTGTAATACTTAAAAAAAATGTGAACCTTGAATTACAGGCCACCTTTATTAAGCAGCCAGTTTTTGCCGGCCCTTAAGTGGCTGCTTAAATCAAGTTTGACTGTATTCTAATCCTGAGCCAACCAATCTTTGTTATTTCTTTATGCTACATGTGATTAGAAAGAGAGGCAACAAATGCCAATGTTTTAGTCCTTCGTTTGACCCAACTGGGGCTTCAACCTATGATCTATTTTACTTGTGACAAGCAGTCTAACCAAAACACAATGCAGTTTTGATTGGAATTAGACTATAAATTGGGAAATATCTTTATAACACAACAAGTGGAATAAAGGTTTTGGGTCATCAATCATCACAGCCAAATGGGCCTATTAAAACATTATAGAGCTGTATTACAAGTCTACATTGTGAAAAAAAATGTCTCTCTATGTAATTTTGGTATCAAAAGAAATAAATTCTTCTTCTTTTCAACGATTAAAAGTCTTTACCTTAATTGTTTCACCTACTTGCCCGATAGCTAAATTTAGAAAAAAGTTCTATTTATTCAAACAAATTCTTTCATAATTTTCACTTGTCCGAATCCAGTTTTACTTGTCCCGTGCGTCGGGCAAGTGGATTAGTGCGAAGACGGTTAAAGAATTTTAAAATAACTAGAACAATAACTATTAAAATGAATATAAAAAATGTAGATACCCTACGTTTTTTTGTTAGTGTTGACATGTTTTATACATGTATGTGTGCCATCGCTTACTGCACCATGCATGGAGGGCTTGGAATGCAAAAATTAGCACAAAATGTCAGTGACGGTTACGATATTTGGTAGGTGGGAGCTCACTTTAGCAGACAATGTTTACATTAGAGTGAGTGATTGTTGTTTTATGCCAACTCAGCAATTTTTCAGCCATATCATGGCGAGATCAAATTAATTTTCAAGATGATGATGATAAGGTTCGCTTTGTATTAGATCAACATCAGGTCGATATTCCTTATTAGCCAGGGGCTAGTGGGAACTGGTATGAATCGTAGAGCCTAAGTGACCAACATGCTTGATTTTTAAACTGCTACCTCATTGAAACAACAGTCCGCATAATGACATGTCGCCCCATTGGGACACAACATCCCGATTCTGAGAAAACCAATCTTTGCTCTTTCTCCTTAAAGCTGCGTGCTTATTGGAGAAGCAACAGATACCAATGGTCTTTGGATTGACCCATTTGGGGTTTTAACCAATGCTCTACCACACTCAAGGCGAGCACGCTAACCATTACACCACTGATGCAGTGTTTACATTAGAAACAAAGCAATATTGGTGAGCAGACTTAAATACTTATAGCAAGTCATAAAATAGGATCAAGAGTGTAAGGGATCAAAGTTACCTAGATATCTATCTAGGTAAAATTGTATTTTGACAGAATGTTATAACGTTATCAGTGCATACCTCCTACTCCTAGCTACAATTTTGCTTCGACTTCGAGTACGAGTGTGATATTTTCAGTCACCACAAAATATCATTCTTTATCAAATACAAATTCAAACCAAAATATCCTTTTCTTAACTTAGTGAATGTTGATTTACATATATCATATTTTTCTATCAACAAGCAACACGTTTTGCTCGAGACCCTCCCCCTTTTTAGCCATGTGTAAAGATTTGTTTACATTTCTTACCGATCATCTCTATATTCGTTGGGGACACTTTTAGGCTTTGCCAACGTCTCTATTCGCTTCTCATCTGAAAAGAGACACAATTGAGTGTGTGAAATTAACGATAACAAAGTGAACTTGATATGTAATTCCAGTATAAATGAAGAAATTTACCAACCCTTCCCTGAATCCGACATCTTTTTCCCGCGGTAGTTGTCAAGCTTCTGGTTGTCAATGACTCGTTTCCATTGTTTTCATTGGTTAATTTCACTTCATAATCACTAAGCCGTTTTAACTGTAATCAATCGAGACACAAAAAATGTCAATAATGATTAGTTAAGGTCCTTATTCATGTGTTTAAAAGACTCCTAATCTTTCTTAAGAATTTATTTTGCAGCGTGTAAATAGACGTTTTAAATATTAAAGGCAATTGAAAGTATTGATAATTTATTAAAGTCTTTAAAGTATACTACAAATATGTGCGTTCTAAACACGAGAATTGTTTATTTAGTTTTTTTTAGATTTTTTTTTCTATTGAACAATAAAAAAATATGTTCTGATCTCTCTCTCTCTCTCTGTGTGTGTGTGTGTGTGTGTGTGTGTGAGATTAATTTAGAAAATAATAACTGTCTATAAATTCAACATTTGCTTATGATTAGAGTTTTCGTTCGTGGGAATTTTCAAATTTGAGAATTTTTTTATATTATTAATTAATAATACATATAGTAAAATTTTACCCATTACTTGAATAAGAATCTCATATCTTTTCTATTTTTTTAATCTCTTTTATGTAAAAAAAAAAAAAAAAAAAGACGGTACAGTTATCTTTTTTTTGCTTTCTGAAATTGCCTATATAGTATTCATTTAAGTGGGGGGCCCGGGTTGCTCAGTGAATTAGATCTCTGGATCTAACAACTCAGCCATACAAGCCTATCACCAATACGGCATGGATTCGCGTCCAGCTTTGTAAATTACAAAAAAGGGTGCACTCGACTCGCAGTCGCAAGTGATAAAGTTTACCAGTTACTTGCCCATGGTCGGTAGTTCTCTCCGGCTTCCTCCACCACTATTTTTAAAACTGGTCGCCATGATATAGCTGAAATGTTGCTGAAAGTGACGTTAAAACACTGAAAATAAAATCAAATAAAATCATTTAAGTGCTAATCAAAAACAGATAAATAATAAATGCTATACATATATAATAATAAAAAAAAAAAAAAAAAAAAAAAAAAAAAAACCCACAGAAAACCCTTGGAGTATCTTGCTTTAACACGACTACGGTTACATCTCTTGAAATCAATCTCAACTTTTATTCTGTACGACTCGTCATTATGTTAGAAATTCAGAAGGGTCGGTTAAAAGAGCGAAAGTTGTTGTTTTGTCCTTTTTCTTTTGGCCATTGTGTTGTCTGTCCTTCTATTTACAGATTTAGATTACTCCTTTGATATCTTCACATTCTTCTGATAGCACATGTAATCTTAGAAGAGATGACCCGTCGCTTAAATTCAGAGTCGAATATTTTTTTTACTATTTCAGTAAACCAGACACACAAATTGAATATATAAAACCGAAATGAAGAATATAATGAACGTACAAACATTTATTTGTACTCGCTAACAAATCATTTTGACTGGTAGTTTCATGTTAGAAATGTTTTATTATCCGGTCTATCAGAAACTAAAATTAACCATGGCGGCCATGTACTTTGTATGACTGACGAAACGGGAAAATATTTGCAGTGGACTTCACTATTAAATATATATATTTTTTTATTCCAACTAACAAATCACGGCTTGCAGTTTCAAAGGAGAATATTTTTTGAAAGTTCCATTCAACCAGAATGGCGGCGATGCTTTCTTGCAAGATCATGAGGAAAGGGATTTTTTTTTACAGCACCTCACAAGCCATCGTCTGTAACCTACAAGCTTCATTCCTGCAAATATCAAAGAGCGCATTGGTTTCAGAGGAGAAGATCTAAATATGAAACGCTTACGGAAAGACGGAAAAAGACGAGCATACTATGGACGCCGGGTGATTGCAACACCTTGGACACTTTGGATCAGTCGTGCTAAAACACGTTTTGTTTTCACACGTGTTGACATTTAACAACAGCTAATTTGACAGATTCTTCCTGAGTGAGTATTACTGTAGCCATATTTACAACACGACTAACGAGTTAACAACAATAAAAACATAGAAAAGTTGCGCTTATGATTTACTTTTTGTCGCGCTTTTGACACACTTATAGGTGGCACTGGACTGGCCTGTAAGCGAAAACTTTGATTGCCACAAGTAATAGGCCAGAGATCATGGTTATGATCGGAATTTTTGCCTCTCAACGGATCACGAACTGTCATTACCCAACAACGTCTTGTTTAATAAAATGAAAAACAAAACAAAAATATTACACTGTGACTGTCGGAACGATTCCAAAATCTAATGATAAAAAAAACGTAGAAAAAGATGAGAAAATCGTAGAAACAAGCAAAATCAATACCCTCAACACACATACATGACTGCTCAATTCTCTGCTTGTTACAGACACTTCAATAAAAAGTGGCGGGGACCCGATTTACCTATAGGCTCGATAGGCTGAAGCCTAGGGCCTCAAAATGTAAGGGAGCCTCCGTCCATGGTGTAAAATATTTTTAACACTGTTATTGGACTTTCACACTTATAAATACTGTCATAACGTACTGCACTTTCTAAACAACCCCTCAGTAATTTTCCTTACACAGTTGCACTCCATTTCATGATATTGCAGAATTTTACTTACTTGTCTGGCTTGGTACAGGCACTTCAATGAAAACAAATGTTTGCGAGCTTAAACTAATTTTTTGGAACCTAACCTCTGATTTAGTGAAATGATGCCGTCAAATAAATGTGAGTAAGATGCCAACCACAATGAAACCTCTCACATAATAGGATGAACAGAGTTGTTATAAAGAATATTTAGTTTTATACATAATAAATTTAATATATCGTGACACAGAAGTTGTCATAAGTATATTTTTACAATAAAGCGAGCCGATGGTCTCAACCATTATTTAGATATGAGATGGCACATGCGTGTTAGCAAGTTCAACATGATGTCATCAATGTACAGAGAATGTGGCCTACCATTCCGGAGCATCCAAGTTCACCCCTGGTTTTGACTGGGGTTAGTGTTGCTCGATCTTTAGTTTTCTGTGTATTGTTTGGTATATTCTGTCCATCGATTTACGCTTCTGATTACCCCCCCCTTTGGCATCTCCAAACTTTTCAAACACGTGGTACTTTAATATATCTCGTCATAAAAAGGGGTGGGATGGGGTGATGCATTTGATTCGTCCCATACAGACATCAAACGCCCACGAAGAAGAAACTGTAGGTCTTTTCTTCTTACCCTAGACTCTCATTCAGTAGGTAAATATATATCACCACAGTAAACATAAAAACGATACAAATAACAACAAAATACCATACCGTCAACATAAGAACTTATAAAAGTAGAGAATTTTTCTAATTCAGTGTCTGTAAAATCTCTCTCTGGAGGCTTGAAGGTTTTATCTACAAAAAACAAAACACACTCAATGAATTTATTTTTCTAGGTTTATGGTGTTTAACGCCACATTCAACAATATTTCAGTTATATAGTGGCGGTAAGTTTTATTGGAGGGGTAAGCCAGAGTATCAAGAGAAAACCACCGACCTGTCGCAAGTCATTGACAAACTTTATCACACATATATATAATGTAGTATTTTTCTACATAACAATTAAAACAAAAAAATCAGAAAATATACAATAAAACATCCCTTTCATTTACATGTACTCGGAAAGAACTTAAATTCATGGATTCCTATTTTCGTGGTTTGCTTGTTTCGTCTATTCTTGGAATCCGAATTCACAAAATAAACAACATATCGAAATAAAAATAAATTGTGTTGTTTATCAGTGGCATTATTAGTGAAAAGAAAACATTATTCTTGTATGGATGCCTAAATTTGTGGATTGATTGATATTCGAAATCCACGAAAATGGTTCCCCACGAATAAAAAGAATTAAATAGTAACTTCTATAAAAAGAAACACAGAATACCACCAAGGTGACAACCATGAATAGAAGAAAAAACAGTACAAACTAAATGATAAAATGAATGAAACAACAAAAACTGGGACAACAAGAACGCCCACACAACATGATGTTAGACCACGTGCTCCTAACATGCTTGATTCAAACTGGAAACTATTGTGATATTATACATCGTGCAAAAAGTTCAGTGCTAGAACAAATTAGGTAATCATGTCCCCTGATTGATTTGTCGCCTATGTGCTTGTTCTGATGTGCTATTATGGATCTTCACTTTAATCAAATAAAAAAAATAAAAATAATGATAATAATAAATAAAAAAAAATAATAATAATGATAATAATAATAATAATCTCATCGACTTCACATAACCCGACCTCGTCTTGTTCCTTGACCTTGAACTTTATTTACGTCATGACATCCGTTGTCATATAAATTTTTATCTATAAATGAGTTTTAAAATAAATGTTAACAATAAAGATGTCAAGTTGCATTGTTCATCCAGACAAAAACAAATTTCAATGTAAGACAATCCACGGGGATTAGCTGCACGTGAAGCTGTTTTCAATGAGGTCGCTTAATTATCCAATGAAACGCGTTAATTGAAATTACCAATACGTCACAATTAAAACTAGGTAGGAAATGTTATTAAATTTCCAGCAATTTTCTATTACCCCCTCCCAGAGGGTATGCCGGGGGTAGAATAGGCACCATGTTTCTCCGCGCTAGAGGCACTAGTCTTCTAAAAGGGGTCAACCCCGCGGGAACCCCGGGGTATATAAATGGGACCGAGAGCTTCTTCGGGTTGAAGGGGCGTCCGTCGGTTGTGCGGCATGTATAAATTCACAACTAACGCGTCCTTCGGCTGAGAAGTAAATAAAACCGAGGTCCCGTGTTGAGAGATTGCCACCCTCTTCGCACGTTAAAGAACCCAGTGTAACAGCTCATGATGAGTGGTCCATAGGAGACCTGTTGCACTGGCTAAATTATCCGTCCCTACCCATCACCTTTCCTTGTTTCGAGTTCCGTGGCGTTTAAATTTTTAAACGTTCTCGTCCTGAATATAGCTGAAAAATTGCTCGCTGGACGTTAAACATCAATCAATCAATCAATCAATCAATCAATCATATTTATTATTTTGTTGTTATTATTATTATCGTTATTTTTACGTGGTTCTGTCCATTTGACAACAGATCAAATATCCAACACCACTTAAAGATATTTCTTCATCTCATAAAACTGTTTATGGAATAGAAGAACCTATGTATCGCCCTTCACATTTCCATTGAAAGTGATGTATATTGTTTCTTTTGCCGATCTTGTTCGTTTCTTATTTCATATTAAACAGTCGTCTTAACTACTGTAATCGATCGTTTTATTTAATATTTACAATAACGGTCAAATTCATGTTTCAAACTTCAAATCACAAATTGTAAGCCGAAGCAGTTCGCCGAGGATAGAGCTGCATAATATATTTCTCACTTGTGATATAATGAATATTTTAGATACTGAGACAAATTTTAAATGTGAAAAATAAGAGTCAAGGATTTTGATTTATCTCCCTTTCTATCTTCACTAGCCATGCATGCGATTTATCTCCCCTTCTCTGAAGAGGAGGGGGACATAGATCGTAACCCTTTACAAACGAAGTTGTTGTTATACTTACAATGTTCTATTTTATATAATTTTGGCAACTTGTTACGTTGTCTCTGTTTCTTTGGTTTGTCTGAAATAATATAACAATACATTGTGAAAAATACAAACAAACAAACAACAAAAACAACAACAACAACAACCAAAATACCCGTAAAAACAAACCGTAAAGAAACAGATTTTCTTGCATGAACACACCTTATCAAGTTCCTGGCCGCAGCGAACACGTGATGTTCCTTTACTTTTAATTTGTATCTTAATGTATAGTTAGACAGTCTCTCGTGTTCATCAACATGCAATTTATTTCTCACTAATAGATTGGATTTGTTTTCCAATAAGACTATTTTTGTAACATCGGTTTCACTGATAGATGATAGAGTACTATCAGACAGTCCACACCTTCTACAACCTATGTTAAATGTACTGTGTAGTAATACAATACACTACATAACAGACCTAAACGGTAGAATAATGGTTGGCGTGCTCGCATCGATTGCTTTTGGCTTTGAGCGCACGTGATGAATGTTATTCTAAAAATGCATCATGCGAATTAAATTTAATTTGATTACGTTTCCATTTAGTTTTCTCCTGGTAAAAAGAAACCTGGAAATAACAACATTTCTTTTTTACATCACCGTAGAAAACACTGTTCATTTTAACATTGAAGCTCTTTCCAACCCAGTATTATGTCCACACTTACCAGCATCTTTTTGTTTTGGCAGCAGGCCATCAATCGGAGGCAAAGTTACAGAAGTCCTGGAAAATAATAATTAATAAGAAATTAATATTGTTAACATTCTGAAACTCAGGAATGTTTATCTTCAGTTTCGCCTTACGTTTCAAAATATGATCTCAGTTGATAAAACTATATGTATATAATTTTACATGGAGTGCCTATCACCACTGATGTTGTGAGTTCGAATTTCGGTCAGGGCGAGGTGTACAATATTATGTGATAAAGTTTGCCAGTGACTTGCGACAGGTCGGTTGTTTTCTCCGGGTACTCCGGTTGCCTCCACCAATAAAACTGAACACCATGAAATAACTGAAATATTGTTGAAAATGGCGTTAAAAAACACCAAACAAACAAACAAACAAACAAATGTATTTGGTATGCTATAAGCGAGTCGGTGCTGCAGTGTGTCTTCGATGGAAGAACAAACATGCCAAAATAATGGTAACTTTATAGGTTAAGTTAGTGTAATCACTTCGAAAGTTTGACGGTCGCCACCATGACTTGGTTGACAGTTACGGAATATCTGTGTCACAAATGACAACATATATATATATATCAGTTATGCGCCATATATCTGTTCCCACTCAAAATTTTTACTATATATTTCATATAAACACACATTTTTTCAAAAAATTGTCCTGAATTTATTTCTTGTCCGATTTCATGAAATCTTTTACTATTAAACTCAGATATACCTGCAGTTTGTTCTGGTAATTTTTATATATTTTTATGATTCACTTTTTTTTATATAGAAATTATGATTTAAACACAAATATTAATTTTTGACGTCATTATTCCCTATATACCTATGTTATTTTTGAACACAAAAACTTAAATGTGTCTTTAAATCGTGATTTCTCCAAAAGTATTGTATGTTCCGTTTGTCGTAATTACAATCCGGTCCTTTCCTCATTGGTGACTTATCACCAGGTTTGTATCTAGAGTAAAAGGACAGATACTAATAGTGGAGCAGGACCTACTCACCCTCCCGGAGTTCATCCCTGGTTATTGCATGGTAGGGTTCGCTTTGCTCGATCTTTGCATTTCTGTGTTTTAGATCGTTGTTTGTCCGTTTGTCCGTTTTACTTTTGTCATTGTGTTATCACCAACCTTTGGTATATTCAAACTTTTCTTATCTAACTCTAGCATTGTTGGGTTGCATTTTCAGACATGTATATACACTATTTGATTCCAACAGGGATCCTTTCGGGCTCCAGGTGTGTATATACCTTGTACGACTCTCGTTTGCTTTACATCGGTATATAGAACACACTGTGGCAGCTTGCATAAGTGTGATTAGTTTGGTTTATAGTGTTTAACGCCACTTTCAACAATATTTCAGTGGTGATCAGTGTTTGTTTTTAATGAGAAAGCAGGTGTAAAATCGAACTCCCCACAAATTTAGTTACATAGGAGTGAGTGAGTGAATATTGTCTTACGACAAATGAGCAATTGTTCAGTTATAATATGGCGATAACAAGTTACGTTTGAAAGGATGATGTCCGTATGTACTAGACCAGCACATGTTTTGCGGTCTCCTTCGTGACTTAATACACATTTGACCATGAATACTAGTATAGGGCCTATGGCGTTTGTCGTAATCACAACCCCGTTATGTAATCACTGAGTTATTTCCCGCGGTTTTTAGTGGGGTTGGTGTTGCCCAATCTTAAGCTTTGTGTGTAGTGTTTATCTTTTTTGTTTGACTACTGTTTTGTATGACCTTAAATTTACTGTTTCTGATTACGTCTTTGATATCTTAAAACTTTTCTTATACATGTATCTGTATACACACTGATCTTCTAATACAAGGGGCCCGGGTGGTTCATATACAATACGTGTGCACTGTCGAAGCATACAGGTAATATGTGTATGAGGCTTAGAAACGGGGGGAAAGGCGAGACTTCGCCGAGCCTTTTCCCACGTTTCGCGCCGAATACACATATTTACCTATATGCTTTGACAGTGCACATGTATTGTATTTATCCTGCAATTTTAAATCGTAAATAAATGTTTACTGGAAGATGATAAAAGTATTTGAAATAATTTTGTGTATGTATTTGAAAACAATATCCCCCAATGTGCCCCGATGAGTTTGCCAAATATAAAATTTTATTCTATTTATAACTGACCAATATCAAAAAAAATATTGGGCAGGCTATATTGGTCGCTAAATGCTGTCATTGCAGGATAAAATGAGTTAGGTCGTTGGATCTAACAGCTCATACAATCATATCACCATTACGGCGTGGGTTCGCGCCCAGCTTTGTAAATTACAAAACAGGGTGCACTCGACCCGCAAGTGATAAAGTTTAACAGTTGCTTGCCCAGGGTCAGTGGTTCTCTCCGGGTACTCCGGCTTCCTCCACCACTAAAACTGGTCGCCATGATATAGCTGAAATATTGTTGAAAGTGGCGTTAAACACCAAAAATCTAAATCAATCTTCTAATACAAGCGGGGGATGATGTGCATGTAATTTCTTTATATTTATCTCAATTGACACAATCTAAACTCAGGGGCCGCATTGGCCGTGATCGTGTGGTAGTTGGAATTACAATTACCTATTCAATTAGTGCCTATCACCACTGATGTTGTGAGTTCGAATCCCATTCTGACGAGGTGTACAACATACAACATTATGTAATAAAGTTTGTCAATAACTTACGACAGGTCACGTGGTTTTCTCCTGTATTACGGTTTTCTCCACCAATAAAACTGAAATATTGTTGAAAGTGGCGCTAGACACCATCAAACAAACAAACAAACAAACAAACAAACACAATTTAAACTTATGTATCACAGAACTTTACAATGTTTGACAGGAATTCACTAAAATGTTGATGTGACAATTTTGATTTAGTTATCAACTTATCAAAATTTAGCATTAATTTAAACCATGAAAACCATTAGAAATTGTCTTGTGGAATTTGATTATGAAAGTTACTAGCTCGGTTGCTTAATCTCAGTTCCCCAGAGAAGTGTAGATCGAAGGCTGAATTTAATAACTGACTGAAAACAATAATCACCATGGTTTCTGGAGAATATTTAGTACCATTTTCAAATTAAACGTCCAAAATGGCCTTTCAAAATATTCTAAATACGTTTAGATTCTCTTTTGGTAATTTTTTTCAAAAAAATTAAACTGTCCTGTCTTATTTGTTTGTCTCAGACGTAGATCATTTATTAATTATGAATTAATATTTTATGATTGACTACTTACATGCCGCTCTCTGTCATCTCTAGTAGAAGGTTTTCTTCTAAAGGACAGAACAAAAAACAGCTCAAGTTGCCCCCAACAATGAACCGATGTAAGCAATTATATTTAAAAGGATTCTCTGAGGGAAAATTCTAAATTGTAATTCAATATTGATACGATTTTAAGGGCTAAAACGATTAACAATGAGATCAACACTTAAAAAAAGAAATCATCTATATTTCAATTTTTTGCTTAATTGCACGTGGAAGAAATGTGCTTATAATGCCACAATGAATGAGGTAAATTACCTCTTATTGGCCTCCACTTACACATAACAATCGTTTTAACTTTATTAGCCAGGGTTAACGGAGCATTGTTTTGTTTTAAAGATACCCTCACAGATAATGCTTAAAATACTATACGGTATTTGTATTCCGGTAGTGTCACATATCCGTATATTTAACCCTATTTGTAAAAATGCAATATCAACAGGTTTCAATAATTAACATAAATTAAAGGTATTTAAATGTTTATAAATCATTTAGTTCACAAAAACATAGGAACAAAATGTATACTTTTAATGTTTGCTGAAATAACAGATATAAAATTTTAGTAAGGAGTGAGTGACTGTTGTTTAACGCCACGGGTGTATTTTTCCAGCTATATAACAAGCTACATTTCTATGTGATGATGAGGAGGATGTCCAATATGTACTAGACCAGCACACCTAGTTGGATTTTATATAGTGATACATGTAGCTCACACAGGCACTCGAATTCCGGACCCCCCTTTTTTTCCTCAATTGGTCCCTCCCGCGATTATGGTATGGATCTTTGTCTGGAAGTACATCTTTGAGCCATTTATCCATATTTTACAACATTTAGTGTTACAACTCTCTCGTTAGATACTAACTTTTGTTTCTAGGTCCAGCTGCCGTTTTACTTAAATAAAACCATAATCGCGGGAGGGACCAATTGAGGAAAAAAGGGGGGGTCCGGAATTCGAGTGCCTGTGGTAGCTCATCGAAGCAACAATCCTGGTAGACATGTCATTTCAATTAGACACATTACACCTACCAGTCGTAGTTCTTAGTTCTTAGCAGAGAAGCAACAAATACATGTACCAATTTTATGGTATTTTTTGTAATTTGTTTTTTTTACAGCTATAATTTTTTTCGATTTCGAGACAATAATGTTTGATAGTATTGACAGCCATTATTTATTACTTTATATTTCCAGTTAACTCATAGAAGTCAATACTTGTACAGTATCTTTTTCCCCCCTGCCATATAATTCTTATTCAAATTAACGTTCTTCTCTATCATGTGATTGATCGACCAGTTTTAGTGGTGGAGGAAGCCGGAGTACCCGGAGAGAACCAGCGACCATGGATAGGCAACTAGTAATCTTTATCACTTGCGGCTGCGAGTCAAGTGCACCTTTTTTGTAATTTACAAAGCTGGGCGCGAACCCACGCCGTATTGGTGATAGGCTTGTATGAGTTGCTAGATTCAACGACCTAACTCATTGAGCCACCCGGGCCTCACAAAATAGAAGATGTGGTATGATTGTCAATGAGACAACTATCCACCAAAGACCATAAAAGACAAGGCAAACATCAAAAAGGTCACTGTATGGCCTTCCACAAAGAGCTGTATCTCACATTTTTGGTTTTCAAGTTTTGGTATCAGACTTCATTTTGTGGCTAGGACATCTGTTTCATATGGACACATTCGTTTATTTGTGACTGAACAGTATTACAGTAATCAATGGGTGATAGTTTTCTCAACAACAATGCATCACATTGATTTGATATTTGGAATTTAACATGAGATTGGCGAGTTGTAAGGTGAAATGCATTTTCATGGCTTTCGCTCACCTGGTTTCTGAATACGCTCATTTTGTTGGTGCATGGGGCTGCCCTACTGTCACACATTTCCGTGATAGATTTCTCAACAACAATGCATCACATTGATTTGATATTTGGAATTTAGCATAACATTGGTGAGTTGTAAGGTGTAATGAATTTTCATGGCTTTCGCTCACCTGATTCCTGGATAACGCTCACCGTGTTGGTAAGCGGGGGTATTGGTAAGCTCAATGCTTACAGGCCCCTCATTTGAAGATTAGTTTTAGCATGTTTAAGGTTTGATGTGAGTAAATAGGATGTAAACATATTGTATGTCAAAAGGATATAATGACAATCCTACACTTCAGTGTTCAGTCATTACCGCCTACAGAAGGGCAAGTTTTTAATGATAATCCTACACTTCAGTGTTCAGTCATTACCGCCTACAGAAGGGCAAGTTTTTAATGACAATCCTACACTTCAGTGTTCAGTCATTACCACCTACAGAAGGGCAAGTTTTTAATGACAATCCTACACTTCAGTGTTCAGTCATTACCGCCTACAGGGCAAGTTTTTAATGACAATCCTACACTTCAGTGTTCAGTCATTACCGCCTACAGAAGGGCAAGTTTTTAATGACAATCCTACACTTCAGTGTTCAGTCATTACCGCCTACAGAAGGGCAAGTTTTTAATGACAATCCTACACTTCAGTGTTCAGTCATTACCGCCTACAGAAGGGCAAGTTTTTAATGACAATCCTACACTTCAGTGTTCAGTCATTACCGCCTACAGAAGGGCAAGTTTTTAATGACAATCCTACACTTCAGTGTTGTCATTACCGCCTACAGAAGGGCAAGTTTTTTTGTTGAAACAGATTTTCTTGTTACAGCATAAATTCTAGTTGAATGTATTCTCCTGACAAGCAGGTGATACAGTTAGTAAAAAACCAATACAATTCCATGGTTACAGTAGTTTAATGCACATATCTGCAAAGTAAATGCCAAGAGTATCTGGGCGAAACAGGTACCGAAGTATCTGTTAGCTTAAAACCAATTCCCCAATCATGTATATAAAATAATAACAAATATGCAATAAAGTACTGAACTTGTACTGGATTTCAACAATTACCAACAGTAAAAGCAAGTCTAGGAGCTGCTCCGCTCCGTCCGCAACACTTAGAGGGTACCTACTTTGTGTACGGGTAATCTGAAACTCAAAGAGTTCTAATTCCTCATCATACAAGTTGGAAAACAACAAAATCTCTTGAAGTTGCCTACTTATACTTAGCCAGAAGTGTCTGAAAATTCATTTAATCCATTTCCACCTGGAAATTCTCAATGCTCTTAATTTGATCTGAACAGTTTCCTTGAGTTTTGTAATTTTTTCAAAATATCTATCATCCTTCTTAACACTCTCATAAACAGTTGCACGTTTTTGGTGTCAATGTTACATGCGACTATTTAAATGATATTTTATGAGAAATGTGAGAATATAATTGTATAATTTACATTCAGATGGTGTTTTGGGGGCTTGTTATATCTTTTAAGGTCATTTCTGGCATGGTTTATGATTCATACTTTTTGTGTCCACGTTACATGCAACGTATGCGTCACTACTTTATGACAGAAAAAAAAAAGTTGCAAAAATATTGATAGAATTCTTTAATGTAAGGGTAACACAATGAAAAAATGCCTTTTCATGTTCATCAAGAACAGAATTCTTTAATGTAAGGGTAACACAATGAAAAAATACCTTTTCATATTCATCAAGAACATAATTCTGATTACCTATATTTATCTCTTAATAGTTGCATGTAACATTGACAGAACAAGTAGATGAAATCTGTTTTCACAGAATTTCAGAAATACATGAAAAATAAAGAAAATACAAATATTTAAGTCAAGATGATGGACAATGTTTTTTTGATAAATATATCTGATATTGAATATTAATTGAGTTAAAGAACCATTAATCTCAATTTGTAAATAGTATCCATGTTACATAACATGCTCTCAATTCAATAATTTCCTTTGTTCTGAACTGAAGCAAGTTTAAAAATAATTGTTTTGGTTACGCATAGAAAGATGCCATTTACAGTTATACTTCGTACAAAATTTGAAGGTTTATGGATATTTTAATTTTTTTCTTGCAATGTCACACTTGAAGTTACATTAGCGAATTCTTGCCCATATACTGGGCAGATATTCCGACTTTAATAGTGCTTGTTGAGAAAATGTAATAAAAAAAAACTATTGTAGGCACTAGATTTTAGGTAGGGTCGGGTTACACTATACAAACTATATTTTTGTTAGGCCCTAGATGGTTCATTGGGCATGTTTTCTCCTGATCTCTACGAATTTAAAAGGAATTCTGCCTCGGGTGATGCAAATTTGCGTGATTCTCAACACAGATCTAGCATACACACCAATAACAGAAATACTGTCTGTATGTCATTCCAAACTTTTTAATGAACTAAAATGGATTATTTCGTCCATTTACAGTTAATGTTTAATATGTCCATCAATCATCCTAAGATTGAATTTGTTTATTTAATTATATAATAATGTGGTCTTGTCCAGGTAATATGCCAACATATTACCCAGGTCTGAAAGACATATTACCCTCCCGACCCAGGTCTGAAAGACATATCATTATTATACTGAGTGTCTCATTGTCCAGGTAATATGCCAAAATATTACGGTACCAAATATCACTACAGAAACTTATATCCCCGTATAATAATATACAATATATATTGGGCAATGTTTATTCTTATTTGACAATGTACACGACTGTTTTCCAATAAAGTACATAGCGTAAATGTAAAATATATCATCTATTATAAAGTAAAGTTTCTTAGATATACTCAAACTTATAGCTTTAGCGTACGTGGACATGGAGTTATGATTTTTGAGGATTTTTGGAATTCATTGTATGATCTTGTTTCGTTTCGTTTCTCAGTTTACATATTCTGTTTCATTTCGTTTCTCAGTTTACAGATTTTGTTTCGGTTCGTTGTGTTTCGCTTCGTTTCGTTTCTGTTTCGTTTCTCACTTTACAGGGACCCCATTATTAGTATCTAGGTATATTTTTTTACCAGAATCAAGTGCCTGTGGCTGTGTTTCGGACACGTGAAGCAAGCACAGATACTCGGACCAGTCGGGGACAGGAAAGCCACCCCCTTTCTCAAAACTACGAAATTTTTTTTTATCGTATCCATCTATTATTTTCAGTTTAATTTTACGATAATGTGATGTATATCAATCTCAAACAGTCATTTAAAAACTCCATCTTCGTTTTTGTATCAGAGATATATTTATTAATAATATGAAACAGGCACGCAGAAAAAAAAATCTTGTCAGTATGTCAGAAGAGATTTAATAAATTAAAAAATATCAATATGAGTAGAACAAGCTAACAAAATGACTTATTACACACGGGTTCCGGGTTTCAGTGGTATCGGACGTACGAGATTTAGGATCACCTCTACGCTTTATGTTAAGAAGATCTTCATTAGTTGAGTGTGTAAGTGTGTTACACGGAACGTGTTTACAATGTGCAGAATTTTTTTTTATCCATCATTATGTGAAGCTATGTTTGTCAAAAAATCCTAAGTACACATTTTATACCATAAAGAGCTTGCTGACATTCGCATAATATGAAACAGGCGCGGCCAAGAATGCTCACGAATCTGAAAATTATCTGCTAATTTCACGCTCATCCAGTGCATCAAAAAAGTGTCGAGATTTTTTGGGCCGAGATATATTGGGGACGACTTTTTTTTAGGGCTGAATCTAGTCTCATTCAATCAAACTCTCGTTCCTTACAAAATCTCAAAAGTTAACTTCCGTGCAGAAAAAAAATTTCAGTATGTCAGAAGAGATTTAATCAATTAAAAAATATCAATATAAGTAGAACAAGCTAACAAAATGATTTTTATTACACACAGGTTCCGGGTTTCAGTGGTATCGGACATATGAGAGAGGGTATGAGATTTAGGGTCACCTTTGTGCTTTATGTTAAGAAAATCTTCATTAGTTGAGTGTGTAAGTGTGTTACACGGAACGTGCTTACAATGTGCATATAAATATATAATCTCGTTGAGATTAGAACGCTTCGGGATTCTAATCTCAACGAGATTAATATGCGAGCGTAAGCGAGCTCTTTATGGTATAAAATGTGTACTGAGGATTTTTTGACAAATATAGCTTCACATACTGATGGATATATTTTTATTCTGCACATTGTCATTGTAAACACATTCCATGTAACACACTTACACACTTAACATAATTTTTAACTCGTGTAAAGTAAAGGCTTTAAATATAGTTAAAATATAGATGGGATTTCCCAAGCTGACCCTATGAGAAATGTGGAGCTAAATATAAATGGCTTAAAAGCTAAATTGGATCCTTGTCTATGACATGAACATTCCACTTTTTAAATTGAAATCTTGTCTGTGACATGAACATTCTTTTTTTTTTATATTGGAACCTTGTCTATGACATGAACATCCCAATGAACATTAAACTTTTTCGTGAACTTTCCCCTCTGTGTTTTTACAGTGATTTTTATTGCTTTACTTGTATTTTCTTAATTAACCTTTTAAAGTTGTTCTGTTTCATCCAGTGAAATACCAGGAAATAGCTCACTCAATAAGCAATATCCAAGCTTAAGTGCAATTATAATGGAATTATTTTCTTGTTTCACAGATTACGAAGATATGTATAAATGAAGTTTGGAGAGACAGGTGATGATTTTGGAAGCCATCAGACAAAACCCAACTATATTGAACAACCTTAAAATTTATATAGCTTCAAAACCACTTTTGAAATTAGGATGTCAGTTTGTAAGTATAGTCAGAGTTCAATAAAGAAGTAATATTTATACCGTGCAGTATCTTCAAACTGTTCTTAACTCAGAAAACTGTGGTAGAAATGTTTTGTAAGATGAACCCATGCAATATCACATCTAGGTCGTTGATTATTGCATAGCTCTCTGAGAGTAATAAAGCTGCAGCCCAGATTTAAGGTGTGCAATATCACGTATCTGCATGTATTATTTCATAGTTCTTAGCTTGCTTATATTCTGGTATATACAAAAGTAGATCATAATAAGATCAAAGGAAAATAATGCATTCATATTACAAGCTCTTCTACAGTACAGATGTACCTTGACCTTTTATCTCAAACTTGGATAACTAGAATAAATCTTAGATAACCTAAAGTTCTTAGTCATCACTGATCATCTTAGATAGCGTAAAGTTCTTAGTCATCACTGATCGTCTTAGATAACCTAAAGCTCTTAGTCTTCACTGATTGTCTTAGATAACCTAAAGTTCTTAGTCTTCACTGATCATCTTAGATAACCTAAAGCTTTTAGTCTTCACTGATCGTCTTAGATAACCTAAAGCTCTTAGTCATCACTGATCGTCTTAGATAACCTAAAGCTCTTAGTCATCACTGATCGTCTTAGATAACCTAAAGCTCTTAGTCATCACTGATCGTCTTAGATAACCTAAAGCTCTTAGTCTTCACTGATCGTCTTAGATAACCTAAAGTTCTTAGTCTTCACTGATCGTCTTAGATAACCTAAAGCTCTTAGTCATCACTGATCGTCTTAGATAACCTAAAGTTCTTAGTCATCACTGATCGTCTTAGATAACCTAAAGCTCTTAGTCATCACTGATCGTCTTAGATAACCTAAAGCTCTTAGTCTTCACTGATCGTCTTAGATAACCTAAAGCTCTTAGTCTTCACTGATCGTCTTAGATAACCTAAAGTTCTTAGTTATCACTGATCATCTTAGATAACCTAAAGCTCTTAGTCATCACTGATCGTCTTAGATAACCTAAAGTTCTTAGTCATCACTGATCGTCTTAGATAACGTAAAGTTCTTAGTCATCACTGATCATCTTAGATAACGTAAAGTTCTTAGTCATCACTGATCGTCTTAGATAACCTAAAGCTCTTAGTCTTCCAGACCTGGCGAAATTCCTGAGACTCTTGTCTGACATTCGGTCAGACAAGCTGAAATCTTGTGTCTGACCGAACTCAAGTTTGTCGGACCGGATAATTTTCTGCAAAAATCAATACTTGATCAAAACTGATTGAATAAAGGCTATTTCTAACCAATTTGGCTCTGGTGGCTCAATTAGTTAAGTAGTTGGATTACCTTTAACTCGTACAAGCCTATCATCAATGCAGCGTGGGTTCTCGCCCAGCTTTATAAATTACGAAAAAGGTTGCACTCGACTCGCAGCCGCAAGTGATAAAGTTTACCAGTTGCTTGCCCATGGTTCTCTCCGGCTTCTTCCACCACTAAAATTGGTCGCCATGCTATAGCTGAAATATTGCTGAAAGTGGCGTTAAGCAACAAAAATCAAAATCAAACCAATGACTTTTATTTATTTTATTACTTTCAAACATTTTAAGGACAAACTCCTCTAGATCTTTTGAACAAGTACTGTTTGGTGTTCTTATTCCCAGAAATCTTTCAATTATCTCTACTCTGAAAAACGAATGTAAATGGCTTCCTCCTCATTACCAGAGCCCAGAGGTACATTTGTATCTGTCATGAAGGAAAAGAAAGATCTTCCCAACATGCTAAATATATAAAAATGTGCTTGCAATTGTTTTATTTTTTTGTGCAAATTTATGTGCAAACGAACATATGTTTATAGTTAAAACACACTAAACAAATTAATTTTTTATTTCAATATTCCGTTTTTGTTATGGTCCGTTTCGGTTATGGGATGGAACATCCAGTAGCGTCGATCTTTTTGCCATGATGGGTTAAGCTTAAGGTCTTTTCTTTTAAGCTTCGTAGTTACTTTGAGGATTTCTTATTACCTCTGCCAATATTTTACGTTTTAGAGCTTTTCCCGACACACATTTTCCATCATTCAAAGCATGTTTCTATTTTTCAAACCGGAAATTATTTTCAATGAGTCACTTCCGCTCATGTGTAAAAAGGTAAACTCCGAAATCGATGTCGGACATCTGGTCCAGAAAAAATACGATTTTAGTCGGACCATTAACAAAAAACTTCGGACTTGTCCGACGGTCCGACGAATTTCGCCACCTCTGGTCTTCACTGATCGTCTTAGATAACCTAAAGTTCTTAGTCATCACTGATTGTCTTAGATAACCTAAAGTTCTTAGTCATCACTGATCGTCTTAGATAACCTAAAGTTCTTAGTCATCACTGATCGTCTTAGATAACCTAAAGTTCTTAGTCTTCACTGATCGTCTTAGATAACCTAAAGCTCTTAGTCATCACTGATCGTCTTAGATAACCTAAAGTTCTTAGTCATCACTGATCATCTTAGATAACCTAAAGTTCTTAGTCATCACTGATCGTCTTAGATAACCTAAAGTTCTTAGTCATCACTGATCATCTTAGATAACATAAAGTTCTTAGTCATCACTGATCATCTTAGATAACCTAAAGTTCTTAGTCATCACTGATCGTCTTAGATAACCTAAAGTTCTTAGTCATCACTGATCGTCTTAGATAACGTAAAGTTCTTAGTCTTCACTGATCGTCTTAGATAACCTAAAGCTCTTAGTCATCACTGATCGTCTTAGATAACCTAAAGCTCTTAGTCATCACTGATCGTCAGTAACTAGAATAAACCTTAGATAACCTAAAGTTCTTAGTCATCACTGATCGCCAGTATTAAAAGGATGTGATTTTGTTCCAGTTGTAACAGATTTATGTAGAACAGAATGATAAAACACAGTGTAACACTAAAACACTATAATGGTTTACTAATATCCAGACAAAATTATTCAAGTTCTTTTCAGAGGTCACCTGTCTTAAGATACCATTTTCCACACAAAGGTGTTCTCTTAATACAGGTTTTACTGCATTTCTCATTCAAAATACACCAGACTGCATTGTGGTGTAGTGGTTTAATAGCGTGCTTACCTAGGATGAGTTAAATCACAGGTTTAAGTCCTACATGTATTTAATGGGGTGACATGTCTATCCACGGACTGTTGTTTCAGTGAGCTAGCACTATAAAAATCAAACTAAGCATGTTGGTCTGGTACAAAGCTGACCTCATAATCATCTCATTGAAAATTAACTTGTTCTTGCCATGATATAGCTGAAAAATTACTGAGTTGGTGTTAAACAACAATCACTCACTCATTCAAAATTGTTCAACCACATGGGAGCTAACTCTTAACAAAGAAGAAACAGATTTATGCAAATGAAATTGATTCTAGTAGGAACTAGTACATTCTGTAGATGGTCTAGAAGGGGGAAATTAAGTAAATCTTGACACATTTTGTATGTTAAGTGAGAGATACAGGCTCTGGTGAGTTGTTAGTTTTAAGTGTATTTGTCTTTTGTAGTAACAGAAAATAACCGACGCACAATTTTTTCATGGTCGTTCAATCTCTTCTTTATAACATACATTTATACAGGTTGTATTGTTGATATATTGGTATGAATAAATAAAAAATGTGGTACAAAATCTATTGTATTGAGAAAGTTAAGATGTTATTTGTAAATGAAATTATATTTTTATGTTACTTCAGTATTGCAATTCAAACCTGGACCAATATATATATGTTAACAGTCAGAATAAGACGATAAATAAATTAAAAAAAATCAGTAATTGTCTTTGTCTACTTTCAGATTGGTGCAGCGTTGATTATTTACGTAATTGCACGTTTTGGTGGACCAACAGTAATTACATTAGTCTCTCTTACCTACATATTTGTGAAGAAGATAACAGAGAAAACAAGCATTAGAGGGTACAAAATAATAATAAATCTATTTTTATCACATGTACAACTTACCTATTAAAGAAAATGGTGGTTGTACACACTGATGCATCGTGGCTTCATTTAATATGAAAAATGTTTTAGTATGTATTTATTATTTAAAAGTAGGGACTTTGTAAACATGTACTTTTAGGGTGGAAGTTAAGGAAATATATATATTGTCAGTAGATCATGCAAATATCGTCTTCCAATGCTAGAGGGACAGTGGCAACTGTCGCTGAATCACCTGGGAAAAATCAAAATACAATTTAACACTGTTGATATATTTATTTCATTAATATAAATATAAAACAACAATAATAGGTTCTTTCATACGTTGATATAGAAGACCGGTGGATCTTCCACTAGTGATATAAATTTTATGTCTTTGCACGAGTGGAGTGCAGCGGAACGAGTGGAAAGACATAAACAATTTCTATCACGAGTGGAAGATCCGGCGATGTTCCATATCAACACATAAAAGTACCTATTTCTTCCGTAAACAACATTTGTTTTCATATACACACACCTATGTATGGCTTTCATTGATCGATACCTCATTTACATATCAGGTATTATTGTTCACTACGTCATAGTACGTGACTGAGAAATGTAGGTTATAGAGTGTATTATGTTGTTTTACGATAAAAAAGAGCTTTAATTAACCCTTTGACTGCGACGTTTCATGTATAACCGTAACGTCGTGTGCAGTATTATTCCTGATGCTATGACCCTTTCATCAGGGTGACGTCATTTTAACAGCAATGTGACGTTACTTACCGTTTTTTTTTTCAATTTTAAAGTGGTTCTATATGTGCAATATCTGTATCTGACTTTAAATTGTCTAATTTAATTATAATGTATTTGAGTAACTTATTCTTAAAGAAAATAAAAATAAAAGTAAATTTCTTTCCCAAAGGACATACATATGTCCCTAGCACAGTCAAAGGGTTAAATAGTTTCCAAATCATAATTTTACAAGAACAAATTATTTTTGTTATTTTTTATGATTTGTTTTTAAAAATAACAGCGCGATCTGATTGGCCAACAAGCGATGGGAGATGAGGTCTCATGGCATTGGAGATGAGGTCACGTGCACCGATCTTCAAAAACGGGTCATCTCACACTGAAAACGGCCATTTATGGAAGAATACCAAATCTTTCATACATAGATATAACAATGAAATCGGTACAACAGATTGGATATACATTCTAACTTCCGAGTCAATGTCTTCTGAAATATCTGTCCCATCACATCTGACATCTTGGAAGAAAGTTTCTCAGATTCTATTATAGTATATAATCTGCCCCCAAGGCCGTTTACTGTACTTGTATTTGTGTCACTGAGAGATGATCTCATCCCCTGTCAGTCTAGTTCATCATGGTTACCACACACCTTTTCATCACATCTATCATTTGATTGACAGTCGTATAGTAGTTACCACGGTATGGTATGTATACAGCAGGGGTGTGATCTGATGTGAGCACTTGTCCTCGGGCAAGTCAAAATTGAAATTTTACTTGTCCGAAAAAAAAGTCACTTGCCCAGACTTTTTTGTTGAATTGGTACTATGCCTTACATATATGTTGATTTATTGAGTTTATTTGTTAATCATTTAACTTATTTCCAATTAAATATTTGTTCATTTGCAAAAGCTAATTTTATTGTCTAAAGAAAAGTTTCATTGTATCGCAACCACGAAAATCGATTACCCATGTTTGTTGAAATTCATGTTTTCGTTTCTTTTCGTATTGTTTATCCTTCTCCGCCTGCGACTTTCATTTTAGTGGTTTATCAGTATTTGGAGCAGTAGCAACGGATTCTTTTTTTGGTTTATGACAAACTTGTCCATCTTTCGAAAAATCAATAATTCAATTTCCGGTGTACAGAAGATACAACCTAGGTGTCGATCCCGAGTCAATAAGAAATGCTAATTCAAAAACTCGAAAATCCGAAGTTGCGTACGTAATTTGTCTGTCTAAACAATCGATCTATTTTTAGTCATAAACTTTTAACCGACATAGTTACAGATTGTCGTATTTGATGATCTTTTGACAATTATCAAAAGAAATTTGATCCCCCCCGCCAGAGAACATGGCCAATTTTCACTTATCCACGGACAACCAATACACAAAAATTTACTTGCCCAGTCGGTTATGTATACGAGTCGGGCAAGTTGGGCATGGCATTTCCACACCCCTGTACAGTTAAACTTGTATTTAACTGTATTTTAATTATTTGGACAATGTAAATATAACCGTAAAAGACCACTTATTTAAGACCTTTAAATCCAGATTGTAAATTCTGGTCCGTAATGATTTGATATTCATGTTTTCCAAAAATCATCGTGGTGGGGTACTTTGTAATGCTGCAGTAATATTGTAAATGATTTACTTTTCAATTACAAAAAATGTAGTTAATAATTGAATTATATGAACAAGAGGCCCAATGGTGTCTTCTGCATTTGTTTTCTTAAGCATTTATTTTTTAACGAAATTTGATGATTTTCCCCCCTTATATAATGCTCTTTATGATAATATGAACTTTGAATCAGATTTTGTATGGTTCTTACCATTTCCAACATATGAGGGGGTCAACACCCACAATTTTAATTTTTTAATTTTAAGTCAGATTTTGAAATTTCCTGAATGCACAGTTCAAACAGATTTGACCTTGCTCTTATGTATACAGTTTGCAATATAAAAGGGGTCAAGGGGGCCAAAATAGACCAACACCCAACATTTTTTTTAATACTAAGTTCAGTGTGTATATATATCAGGGCTCACCAAACCAGGCGACTTGGGCGACAATGTCGCCTTCACGGCTCTGAAGTCGCTCCAACTCGTCCCAAAAGCGAAATTTCAGTCACCCTGTTATTTTGAGACGTCGCCTATAAATTTTCAATAATCATACTTTTTTTTCAATATTCACGTAAAAGAAGCTCCCATGTTCCTGAAATATGACCCATACAGGGCTTGATGTTCAATATTTTATTCCAAACTCGTTAATTGCATCCTTTTTAAGATCGTTTATGCAGCACACGTTCGATTTGTGAAAGGTAGGGGAACATGCGGTAGTGGGGAAAGAAACGTTAAAGGAAAAGGCCATGGTCTTAACAAGTTAGTGTGAAAATTTAAATGACAGTAAATAAAAGACATTTGTGTTAATGAATGTTAAAAATAGTATACTGCAAGGTAGAATTTGATGATTGAAGTTGCCTGTAGCACCAAATAATGGAGATCACCATTTTTCAAAACTCTTCAATGTGGAGGAGACAAAAGTCATAATGTGATCATAATCTATTCTTGGATTTATCCTGCCCGTGACGTAGTAAAAGTCAGTATATATCAACATTGTATCAGTTGCAATTTTATCATTAAAAATTATGTAAATCGTAAAATAACGTCGTATATTTATCTTTTGATATTTACAATATCATTATGACTTCATGTCAAGCATTTTATTGCACTAATGAAAGGGAAAATGTGAGAAGAATTTTTTTTTTGTAATTACTGGTCAGGACTATCCTTGTCAACACATCGACCAGTGACCACGAAAAACACGGGAAAGTACGACAGCATTGGGGACAAAAAAAAAGAAGAAAAAAACATGTGTAAGCATAAAACGACTTAAAACTGACAGTTATTTAACCTACGGCCAATCACGTAAAACATGAAATTATACGTAGAACACCCCCCTTTTTTTTCACCGTACAAATAACCTCCTTTGTTTTATGAAAATGTAACATGGGATGGGAATATTAAGAACAAAATTAGAACGATATACAATTATAAACATTGTATTGCAGTTGATCTGATATTAAAACATAACCAAACGGGCACGATGTTGAAAAGAGTCAGATACATGTTATTTATTCAACTAACATGATCTGACTGCGTGTCGTCACATAAAGAGGTGTCATGGCCGCTTACACTACGACAGGAAATTCCAAATATTCATATTTTTAATTGGGTATATTAATTTTAATAAAGGTGTTTTTTTTTTAAATAATAAGTTATTTACGAATAACAAGCTATAATGAATTGAATTAAAACAACTTTTCAACTGACTGGTCTTTTCCTTTAAAATCGGGATCGATTTTCGGAAGTCTCCCAGATTTTCCCTCACTTCGCTCTTAAGTCAACTGAGAGAGAAGTCAAGTCACCCTGTTTTTACTATGTGTGGTGAGCCCTGTATATGCATTTCCCCCCCATTTAATTCCTTTGAAAAATTCCTTTCTGTAATATTGCCACAGATTTGTTATAGCTCTTAACTGTTTCAAAGCATTTAACCATAATTTTAAAATTTCTTTAAAGTCTGTTCTGATGTTTTTTCCTCAAATTTTCTTATAAAATTCCATCCTGTACTTTTCAAACATATTCTACCCAGTGATGACTTTTGCTGGACAATAATCATTTTCAAATTTATTCATTGCCCTAAAATAAATAAGTTGGGGGATACAGGCTCCTCAGAGCCTCTGGTGTTTTTACATAACTATTACCGTTTTTGACATAAAAAGGGTAATAAAGGCAGGAATGTCAAAATTTGAAATTTGTATTTTTCCTCTAATTTTAAAGGGAAACTTCGAGATTTTTTTTACATTTTAGCTAAATATGTTCCTGGTGATATAAAATACATATTCACAAAGTTTTATCGTCATATTTCCACAAATAATGAAGCAAATCACAAATTTGTAATTTTATTTTCTATTTTTTCCATCGAGGCATGACGTTTTCACCCGATAATGCATTGTGGGATTGAAATTTAAAGTCTGGGTTGCTGTAACTCGAATAATTCAGCGCCCTCTATCCGCTGTCGCTACTCGAGGGCTTGAAGGCAGCCAATGATAAATATCCGTCATCCCCTCTGATTTAGAGGGGACTAATCAAATTTCTTCTCTGTTTTAAGAATGCGCAGATGCGTCTTCCGTTGTAAACAAACCTGGTGAAAAAATGGAGATCAACACAACGTTATTGTCAATTAAGCAAAATACGGTTTCCATTTCAAAGAAAAACAGTTATCTGCAATTAAATCAATCATTCGTTGTATTACCAACAGGGTATGGGAAATCGAAAATATACATGCACCTGCCAGAAATATTTGAACTTGTTTTACGTGCCTTATTTTGATTGATTTCGTACCCATAGTTCATAACTTTGGAGTACCTCTGGTTGACGGAAAAAATCGATGAATGCATTCAGGCGTTAATGTAGCGACCAGCGGGAGCGTAATATAACGACTGGATTATTCGGGTTAGGGTCGTTGATGTTAAATTCGCTTCATTTAAAGCGCTCAGACAGGACTGTAATTTAAATCTAATAACCGTTGGAAAATTAAATACTGAATTGAACAGATATGTACCTTTTTGACAAACAACTATTTTAAATTAACAAAATGTTTCATTTCCTTTATATTTACAACGGAAAGAGTGTTTTACAACAGTCACCTATATATAGGATCCCTTTTACAATTATGTTCATTTTGATTTACTGCTAATGTGCTGAAAAATATGGATAATTTTGACAACGCGTAACTTGATCTCTAGATTATATATATTCTTTAATTCCTCTTGTACAGAGATATATATATAACAATTTTCAATAATAAATTATAGAATATGGAACAGTTCTTTAAAGAGAGAATACAAAAAAAAATTAACTCAATTAATCGTCCTGTGAGAAAAATATACGCGCAGTATCACGTAAATATTTGGCACAAATGTTTAAAAACGTATACATCGTCTTCGATATCTGGACAATTTGTCGTTAAATTCTGCACACGTCCTAGAAGTATGTACAACAATTCTTCAGTCGACGAAGAATATAAAGTGTCAAGATAAATAAAAGTTTGGATTCCAAATATATCAAGGATTGATGTCCAAAATTTGTCACAAACTTCTTCCGTTGCTGAACAACTTAAAGCAAAATGTTCAATTGTATCCATAAAAGGTGACATGCATTTACTGCAAATCGTCAAGTCATATTGCGGCACACACGTTGCTAATTTGGCTAAAAAGTATACATTTGAAAGTTCAACAGTCGTTCTGGCAGATAACCATCCACTGAAAATGCCGTCAGTATGCACTTTTTTGAATCGGGTAAAGTCACTGTCCTGTTCCATACGAGATAAACGTTCAGAAGTAGCTAAGCTATTAATAGCTTTTGAAACTGTCCTTTTCCATACCAATTTGAATACACACTATGTGCTTTCCAAGACGAATTGGTAGATCGTCTATTATTGATTAAAGATAAAATATTTTTAAAACATTAGAATAAATATAATGTTGAAATAATAGGAACAATTATAATTGTAATTATGTTTAAATGATTAAAAAAGTATACACCATCCTTGAATTTATAAGTTTTCATTATGAGAGGCGCCAAATTGGCCTAACTATATATAGCTGTCTCATCATAATTAATATGTATTCACAATTTTAACGATCATAATCCTTTGATTAAAATTAAATTAATTAAAACATCTGTTATGAACACCGACTGTTAAAATAATGATTGAGTAAAATCATAATCATTTGTTTTTATTGTTAAAAAGAAATGTTTCGGCCTAAATCTTTTGATTTAAAATTAAAATTAATACATCTTTTATGAACATCGATCATAGGTACCCGTGGACCCCCCCCCTTTTTTTTTAAATTTTTTAGTTCATCATTTTTGTGTGACGTTTTCATTATAAACAGTGTTGAACAACTTCAAACATTACCAAAAAACTCAATCCGAGATCGATATAAGCCCATTTCTAAAAACACAAAAACCCTCCTCTAGTCTATTATATATAATAGAGTAGAGGAGGGTTTTTGTGTTTGATGAATTAAAAAAAAAAAAAAAAAAAAAAA
>MJUT01015515.1:261411-271801 GCA_002080005.1 Gigantidas platifrons | reverse complement strand
TTCCTACTAAAATGACGTTTACAATACCATAGGAAGACGTTCTGATTAATAAAAATAGGAATGTGCCGGTCTGACAGAATAAATAAAAAAAATTCAAGTCTGTCTGACATTTTATTAAAACTGAAAACGGAATTTAATGCCGTTCTAAAATTCCGTTGGCAGTGGAAACTTGGAGTGATGAATAAATTTTAATCGCCAACTGGGCGACCGCAAAGTAATATTTGATCGCCCAGCTGAAATTTTACTCGCCGTGGGCGACTGGGCGACCGTTAATGGCGACCGTTAATTTGCATCCCTGTGAACCGTTAAAAACTTGATGAACTTTTGCGTACAGAACTACTTTTTTGTGTAAACAGTGTAAACAATATGGCAGACACCGAGCAGAAACTACGATAGTGTCCAATTGAAATTTTAATAATCAAAATAAAAAGTTATATTTTGCCTATATCTTTCATAAAATTATAACTTAGCAATCCCAAAAAAAAAATTCCCCCCCCCCCCCNCCCCCCCCCAATCATCTGCTATTGTTGCAGTTCTGCTGTTCACGTTAATTATCATGGACATGGCATCGAACAGATGCACCCCCTGCACCATTCGAACTACAATTACAAGAGGATGTTGAGATGGACCATCAGCAAACACTTGACTTATTTGAGGTGCTGCAAAATGATATTGAGGGTTTTGTATGAATCAGTTAGGAACATGGAAACTGGAGATAGAACAAAATCAGTACAGTAAATCAACAACTAATAAAGCACAAAGTGGGGAACAGGATATTTAATGGTTCTTACCTTTAATCTTCATACCCCTCAGTTCCATACATTTTGATTATTCCCACTTTCCTATCCAAGAAAGGATCCGATTTGACACTGATATCAAAACATGACGATTTCCCAGAAAGGTGTGGATAAGTTACGTCGTGTTGACAGTGGCTTCAAATAATGACAAAACAAAAAATATAGTTACCATATACATGTATATATATTCTTGCAATGAAATGAATGTACATTTTTGTACATGAGAATCTTTACATGTGACTCATTGGTCCTATTATTTGCATTATTAGTTTAAAAAAAAAAAAAAATACATTTTAAACACCATAAAATAGTAAATGCTTCCAATATTATATGACCACAACAAATTGGAGATTTCATAAGCACACAAAGTGTGTGCAATGGAATCCTAATTTTATGAATAACCGAAACAAGATATGAAAGTGTGTTATCTCCTGTTGCCACGATGTGCGTGCGCAGCTGTTATCTCCTGCTGCCACGATGTGCGTGCGCAGCCTGGCTAGCCTATCCCAAAGATTAAATGCATGTTCCCATGTGCATTCATTCATTCTCCTACTGGAAAGCGTCCATTGAAGAGAACGAAGAAAGATAAAAGATGGGGAACCGACAAATCATTCCAACAAAGTACCAAGTAAGATGACAAATAAACAAGAGTTATCTCTCTTTAAACAACATTTTAACCTTTTTGATATCTCTTGAAAGCATCCATCAAAATAAAATTTTCCAGAAAAACATAAGAATTAAGGATAACTGAGCTCATAAATTTTTCTCAATCACTCTCAATTTCTTAAACACTTGTTTCATGACACTTAGACCATATCCTTTCTATTTATGTACATTGTACAAGTAGGAAAACTAAAATGATTGGTCATCATGATTATTTATTGACAAAAGTACATGTAATCTGTGTAATCCAGGGATCTACACTAACAGTCGCCCAGTCGCCCAAGGTGACTTAAAATTGTATTGGGCGAGTGAAAACTCGATTACTACTCGCCCAGGTGACGACTGAAAATTTTGGGAGCGATGTCAAGAATTATTAATTCCCGCACCGGTTTTTAGACGTACCAAAATTGCGACTGGTTTCCGATTTTTATTTTACTTATTTTGGTAATGGTATATCGAAATCAGCGATGTCAGTAGAATTATCCCTCAGAAACTGTCGGTTTCCTCAAGTCAATTTTTTGCCGCCGGGTCATTATCTTTTATTACTATTATTAATAAATACAATAAAATAAAATAAAATGAACACACCGGCCCTCTATTCTAACTCTAAGATAGCCAAAGTGCTTAGGATATCGGTAAAATTATCATGATTTAAAACCTGTACGTGACGTACATTATGGATAAAATGGCCACCGGTGATGTGCCCAGTGGAACGTTGTTTTTTTTTACAGAAATATATGCATTTATCAACGAAATATGAGTGATGCAATTTTATTGGCTTAGCAAAAGCCTTTATGATTTATTTTGTGACCTTCACGGGAAAGATACCAAAACACTGATTTGACAGAAACAAGAAAAAAGCAAACATTTTAACACAGCACACTCCTTTATACCATTATAGGACCAAAAGTGAGACCAGGTGTACCATTGGTGGTAAGCATATTCTACATCCCATAAGACACATGTTTGTTCATTTTGAATTTGTGGTTTAACATCTCTTGAAGAAAAAAACCCTGCATGCAAGCCTGTCCTTAAAATTTTCCTATGGTAGGGGAAACCAACAATCAATTTTACATGGCCAAATGACAATGCATAATTGTTTGTTTGCAATATATTTCAACTATTTCAGAACCTATGGCTAAGCAAACCACAACTGAAAATTAAAAGAATGAAAGTCATATTTCTAATTCTTTCAGATTTTGTTTTAATCATATTCATAAATACAGTATACAGTATAAGATTAAAATTGGTGATTAACTTTAAAACACATATAACATATATCCGCAACAGAATACCGAAGGAACAAGTTAAAGGAATTATTCAAAAAAACAACAGAATCCAAAAACAAGTCAAAATGGAGATATTGTTAAAATATCTGATTTACCATATCTGTAATCTACCTGAAAAAAAGCTGGTCGCCTAAATTATTTGTTGGGCTCCTTGAAAATGAAAGTTAGGAGACCAGGTTGGGACCATGGTTCAAAAGTTAGTGTATATCCCTGGTAATCTATGTCATCATTTTCCATCTTTCCACTGCCCTCAGGAATTGTTCTTTCTGAAAGATAAAAAAGACTGATGAAAGTGTTGAAAGTGAAATTAAACAAAAAACAAGAAATTTTTAGATTCAACTGAAACAGCCTATACAAAGGCGAGGGCGGGTGGGAACACTTTCATATGTTGTTTCGGTTATTCATAAAATTAGGATTCCATTGCACACACTTCATGTGCTTATGAAATCTCCAATTTCATATCATAACCTCATCAAGATACTCAAGTGTTAGTTCAAAACTTACCTGGTTAAAACTGCTTGTTGATATGCAATGGAATCTAAAGGTCTACAATAAAATTTCATGAAAGTAGATTCAGTAGTCCAGTTTGCTTGTTCGATAATTTCACTACAAAGTCAAGAAAGTCTGAACGGACCAGTTTTTGTGCTAGAAAGTCTGAACAGAGTCTGAAAATTACTCAAAATTGCTGAAAAGTCTGAACAGAGTCTGAACATTACTTAAAAGTCTGAACAGAGTCTGAACATTACTTAAAAGTCTGAACAGATTCTGAACATTACTTTGAAAATTTATAACAGATTTTAAAAAATAATTACATGAAATTTGTTTCAAATGATTTATTTTTCTTGATGTAATTAATTTATGCATATAAATTTTCAGACTCTGTTCAGACTTTTAAGTAATGTTCAGACTTTTCAGCAATTTTGAGTAATTTTCAGACTCTGTTGAGACTTTCTTGACTTTGTAGTGTTTCCTTTGCTGATAAACCTGCACTTTTGACTTTAGAGGTAGATGCTTAAGAGAGTGGAATGACCTGTAAAGGTATTTGAAATACCAGATTTTGTAATGGTTTGTTTCAACCATCTAGCTACTGAGGAAGTTGTATAAATAGGATTAATGCAGGAAACAATACACAAGTTTGAATCATCTTTATAAGCAGGAGATAACACACTTGAGTATCTTAATTTAATTCTTTATTTGTTTCAAGAGGATTACATACAGCCAGAGGCTACTAGTATCTTGTTGAGGTTATGATATGAAATTGCAGTCATATAAAAACACATAATTTTTTTATTAGATTTTTCTTTAAAATATTTACATCAATAGTTCAGAATTAAAAAAAAAAAACATCCTTGTTCAAAGTGGCAAAACGTGTGTTGACTGTTGCATGTTGTGTACCGAAATGACTTGAAGTAATTGATTTCCTAGGTTAACTGTTGTTTAAGATAATATTGTTTGTTAAAATATGTTTCTTACCATTGAATAGTATCCTTGTTATCGCCAGAATATTGTTTTTATTGATATTTCCCATGCACACACAAATTTTGACTGGCTGCCAGTTTACTTGTCAGCTGTGCAAAAAAATATATTACTCCGCAATACACAACTCTGGAATGTAATGGTGAGGGTCTCGATGAAAAATGACAAAAGTAGGGAAAAGATTCACATTGAAGAATTATAAGGATTAAACGGTTCTTTTCAGTCCTGAAAAGAAGCGTTTAATCCTATAATTATTTCAGCCATATATAAGCAACCAGCCTGGCCAGTTCAAAGCATAAAATGTAAAATTGGTATTTGTTGCTTCTCTGATAAGAATGTAGCATTAAGAAGAAAGATCAAAGATTGGTTGACTTAGAATCAAGATAATATGTCCAAGTGGAATGACATGTTTACCAATGGGTGTATTTCACTATTTGATTGCGTAAACCAGCAATTAAAGTAATAAAAATAGAAATTATAATGTTTTCTTTGAATTAAATATTTGTCTTAACTATGTTTAAAAAGTCATATTTCTTAAATATGGCAGTCCTGCACAAGTGGTGTTTATGGCTGTTCCGTTAACTTCACAACACCCCTTGAAAAAGCACATGTTGTTGCGCCATTGTCTGCTCCGTTTACAAACAACATATACAGGACTACTGTGCATGCAAACATATAAATTCTTGAAGTGTTTCTTGGCATATAATTTTTTCCTGACAACCATCTATCAACTTTCACTTTTGTAATTTAACGTCTTCCGGTGTAGTATATAAGGAACGCTGATGACATTGAGTTTTTGACACAAGCTGGTTACCAATTTATTTTATGATTTTGTAAGCATTTTACCTGTTTAAATAGTTAAATGCAAAATGCCATCAAATTGGAAAATATCAGTAATTTAATTGCATCACCGTCTAGTTATCCATGTAGGAAAACAACTGTAAACATGAAGGTTAGTGGATTTTGTTATTACATGCATTTCCATTACTGACTTCCACTTCAAAATATAAGTTTGATTTTTCTTACTAGAATCAAAATAATTCATGGAAGCCATAGTTTGTATAACATATTAACAGGGGTAACATTTGTTTCGTTTTATTTAATCATTACTGTTTCTGTATTTCATCGGGGAGGGATTCAGAACAGCCAAGTTCTTGCTTCACCATAAGGCCACAATGATTTACAAAATTAGCGTAAATACCCTATTAGAATCGAAATCATTCTCCCATGTCATGTTTTTGCTCATTTTAAACATGGTTAGGCATTATATTTGTCTAAATTTTACACTATTGCTCTGTGTAAAATATCAACAATTCTAACATGACCTCACTCTTTCCCTTCGTTAAAAAAACCAGAATTATTTCTTCGTATTATCTCATTAGCACATTCATATGTGACCGACGTTTCCATTGGCAGCATAAATTGTGACCCGAATAATGCCGATAGAGGGTGCAATATTATTCGAGTTACATAAATTGTGTGTGACATTTTCCACAAGCGTATGTATAAATTACTGTCTTCCAATCAAAGTATACTACCGTATTTGTACTAATAGACATATCAGAATCGAAATAAATCATGGAAGCCAGAATGTGTTTTGAGTTTTAACATGGATTGGCAGAGATTAGTAAATTTTATCCCTCGCTTCTGGCTCGGGATAAAATACTAATATCCGCCAATCCATGTTAAAACTCCCAACATATTCTGGCTTCCATGATTTATTTCTTAAATATAATGCCTCCCCATGTCAAAATGAGCATAAAACATGACATCGGAGAATTATTTCTTAAATCCTACTCTTTCTGATGTCATATCATACAAATGTAGCAATTGGCCATACTCATTAACCATTTCAACCCTGCCACATTTGTGTGCCTGTCCCAAGACAGGACCTGGATTTCCAATGTCATATGTCATGGTCTCTTTATGTTCAGTGAGTTAAGGTGAGAGATGATTGTTTGCTTTGTTGATACTGGTGACCATCACTGTTTAAACTTTATTTTATTTTCAAAATTAATCAAATGCAGAATTATTCCATTTTTTTTAAAAAAAGAATGCATATATTTTTCAGGTACAAATCTGAGTTAAAGCAGCTTAAGGGGAAGATATTTGAAGTGAATATGGAGAATAAAATATACAAGGATGATTATACTAGAATGTCGGAAAGATTAAAAAACCTAGAAACGGAAAGATTGACACACATCAAATTTAAAGAGGACTCGACACAGATGTTTAGTGATATGAAATCTAAAATCAACATATATGAACAGATGCTGCAGCAATATAAAGATAAAATAATTGAGTATGAAAAAATTAAAGGGAGATAATTTGTTAATTAAGGGGAAGCAATATAATATAATGTAACCACCATTAACATTTCACATCTGGTTCATCTTTGGAACTATTGGGTGGAACCAAGCTTTTTAGAAATATATTTTTAACGCTCTTTATAAAAATTACTCCTTTTGTCTTGATCCTACTAAAACATGGTATAGTTTGTTGTTTTGATTCATCATTTTTTTCCCCCCTTTAATACTACAGGGTCAATTTGACCTTACAGCCCTCATAGTAGGTATTAACATCAGATGTCCAATTGGCCACCGTATATAAAATTTCAGTGGCCAATTCAAAATTTTAGTGGCCATGGCGAGGCAATTATTTCAGGTGGCCTGAGAAATTTTATATGTAATTTAAGGGTGTAGACCTGGGTTACCCTAAAATTTTCCCATCATTCAATTTTTTTAAAATTTGCATCATGGAATAGTTATGTCTAAATACATTATCTGCCAAAGTTTCAAAAATGTTCACCGTGCCGTTTTCTCCATAGCACATCCTAAATATAGCAATTTTGGGGGTATTCTGGACGCCAGATGGTAATACTAGTTTCGGAAGATTCTAATAGATATGCACATTTATTTCTGATTGAAAGGGAATATTTTGGCTTAAATACACTTGAGAGTGTTGTTGTTGAATAAATATGAAATATCTAGCATATCTGAATATCCTGTTTGGAGATAATCACGTGCAAAACAGTGGAAACTGCAAAAAAAGGGGGGATGACCACCTTGGTATTAAAAATCGGATTAAAAAAAATCCTGTCATTTAATTTCCACCAAAAAATGCTACACTGAAGAATACACATATAGACATCATTACATCAAATTATACAAACTTTTACCGTCCGATTTTTTAAATATTTAAATTTATGTTTTTCATGGCACCTAGAAAAAAAATGAAATTGTTACCACATACCCATCTTTTGCTAGTTTCTTTGTTTGTGAGTTAAAAAATAACTAGTTACCAATAACAAAAAAACTTTTGAATTCTTATAATTGACACAGTGGATGTCCAAATTAACAAATGACAGCATTTGTCTTTTTTATTTTCAGGTTGGCTGGGGAGGGGGAGGGGTGGTTTGTGGATGACTATACTTGATTATAGTCATTAAAAAAAAGAAAAAAAACACACACAGACAGCCACCCAGCTATATTGTTAAATTCCTTTATATTCTGTCCTCCAGTTGTATTCGTTTGATTCTGATTATTCTTTATTTGTTCTTAGGAGAAGGGGACGGCGGTATAAGAGATGATCAGATAATATTAATATAATTTTTTTCCCAAACATAGCTTTCTATTTTTTACTACCGTATAATTTGCTCTATAGTTTCATAATATCTAAGATTCTGATGAATATTTTAATTTTTTGTTTTTTACAAACCCTTGAAATTCAATAGAAAAAGGTTGTCACACAAATTGTGTTACATTTCTGGCATTTTTGACAACACATTTCGATGAACATTTTTTCTGGAAAGAGATATTTCAATGATATTTTGTGGGCATATAATAATAACACACTGCCTGACACTGGCATAAACAGCAATGAGATATTGAAACACAAGGAGCACAGCTATGGAAAGGTAAAAGGAAAAGGAGTCATATTTTTTAACTGGCCAAATCCAATGTAGACAATCTTTATCACCAAGAAGCTTGGAATTGAGGTGGAATTTTCAAACGCACAGATGATCATATATTTGAGATTACACTGAAAATAGAGTTATCTCCCATACCCCAGGTCTACACCCTTAAGCAAAACCAAATCGCTTACATTTATTTATGTATTTATGTAATAGCCAATGTCTGCCAAATGACCTGAAAGTTCCACCATTTTATATTATTTAGCATTCATGGGCCATAGAAGGGAATTATTATTTTTCTATCGACTATTAAAAGAAAACAAATAACATTTGAATACTTTGAAATTCTGTATAATGTCACACCATGCATTGCTGACAATTATTGTTCACAGTATAAAATTGATTATATAATAAAGATTGGTGATTTTATGATTTGTTATACATGTTGTATCTGTGACCATGTTACATGAGGTATAGACTTGTAATATCAAGAAAATTATCAATTGAACAATAATGTTGAAAGTAATTGTCAGAGTTCGTATATATCGTATATTTACATATCTCTAGAAGAAAAATTGTAAATATTTACATCTCATTTTGTTGTCGCTGGCATTATACAGCAGCCAGGAAAATTCTTTTTGTTTTGCACTTACTTGTTCACTTTCAAAAACTTCAACAGTCAAAGGGATCTCCAGTCTGAGAGGGGAACTCTCTGTTCCCCTCTTCTGCATTTTAACTGAGAAGCATTATTTAGTTTATCACTTTTGTGGAAACATTCAGCCAACAACATTTGCTTCTTGATTACAAAAACGTTTTATCAGACATTTGAAGACCAAGATTTAAGATGCTTGAATCATACTATAAAAATTTAAGACACTTTCAAGTGCTCTGACGACTTTACAAGGAACTGTTAATCAATCATGTTCGGAGATGGGTTAGCAATCCGGATTTTTATGGTCACCCGGTTTAAAAAATGGTATTCGCCAAATGGCCACCAACAGTGAATTTGGAGGCTATTTAGGTCGCCCAGGCAACTGTTTTGGTGGACTAAATTGAGGGCGTCAATTCTTTGTTCTGATTGGCCAAAACTTAAAAAAAAACAAAAAAAACAAACAAACAAAAAACAACATTTTATCTGAAACTACACCTCTATATGGTGTATTATTTGACACAAATAATATATATGGTGTCATCAATCAAAAGTCCTCATTTAGTCTTGATCTGGTAAATCTTTGTCCTGTGAAAAACATTGGGATGATGGGCAATTCTTGTCTTCAGTGCATGAATATCCAGGTGAGTGATTCAGGATCAGGTGAACCTCTGGTTTGATTAAAGTCTGTCTCCAAGATCTTATTATGTATAAATATTGTTTTCCATTTTCAGATATCAATGTTCAATGATGTCTGTAGCCAATGATAGCAGAGCATTAGAGGAATCCAAAAAAGAAATTAATTCACAAAAAGTTGAAATAGAACGCCTGAAATTAAGATTGGAACAAGCACCAAGGGTAAGATCAAATAAATTGCATGTTTCATAGAGTTTTAGCTCACCTGAGCATTTCTGATAGAAATGTGTCCGGTGTCCGTCCATATGTCCTAAACTTTTCACATTTTCAATTTCTTCTTCAGAACCACTACATGCCAAGCCACTAAGCTTACCACAACTGTTCCTCTATGTGTCCTTAAGAAGTGTACATCTATCTTTCTCACCCCTTGGATAAAGTAGTCCATTAATTTAGGTGAAAAAGATTTTTCTATCTTACCCCCGCTCCAGGGTAGGACAAGCTACACACCGTTTTTCCTGCATAATTGTTTTCCATTTTTAGCTCGCCTGTACGAAGTACAGAAGAGCTTATGTCATCACCTGTGCATCGTCGGCGGCGGCGTCTGCGTCCAATGTTAACATTTGCGTTTTAGGTCCAATGTAAACAAACTACTTGGCCCAGGTTGATGAAACTTCACATGTGAGTTTGTCGTGGACAGTTAAAAACACCGCACACAAATATAGGTCACCGTGACCTACTATTTCTGCCTGAATGACTTCGACATTTTTGCATTAACGTTTGCGTTTAGGTCCAATGTAGACAAACTACTTGACCCAGGTTGATGAAACTTCACATGTGAGTTTGTCATGGACAGCTAAAAACACCACACACAAATATAGGTCACCGTGACCTACCATTTCTGCCTGAATGACTTCGACATTTTTGCGTTAACGTTTGCGTTTAGGTCCAATGTAGACAAACTACTTGG
>MJUT01015515.1:248698-260421 GCA_002080005.1 Gigantidas platifrons | reverse complement strand
CCAGGTTGATGAAACTTCACATGTGAGTTTGTCGTGAACATTTAAAAACACCGCACACAAATCTAGGTCACCGTGACCTAATATTTCTGCCTGAATGACTTCGACATTTATGCGTTAACGTTTGCGTTTAGGTCCAATGTAGACAAACTACTTGGTCGAGGTTGATGAAACTTCACATGTGAGTTTGTCGTGGACAGTTTAAAATACTGCACACAAATATAGGTCACCATGACCTACAATTTCTGCCTGAATGACTTCGATATTTTTGCGTTAACATTTGCATTTAGGTTCAATGTAGACAAACTATTTGGTCCAGGTTGATGAAACTTCACATGTGAGTTTGTCGTGGACAGTTAAAAACACTGCACACAAATATAGGTCACCATGACCTAATATTTCTGCCTCAATGACTTCGACATTTTTGTTAAGACCTGTTTTACTATTACATTTATATGTCCATTTTGAATACCATTAAATGGTTTTCTTTTGGCTAAACTGAAGTATTGTTCTTAACCATATTAAACACTAACTACATGGTTATGACATTCACATGTAACTATAGATTGCACAGGCGAGCTGGATGGTTTGCCATGCGACCAGCTATTTTTTAATTAAATTGTCGATTTATAGTGTCTTGGCAGTATTTTAAATGTATTTCACAATAAAATACAATGTATTTTATAAATATATTATATAAATTCTACTACAACCGCGATAAATGCCTGTAAAAAAGTTATTTGACGTTGGTCAAAAAGGAGGTATTTTTTTTATATTTACGTTGGTTACGTTAGTTACCGAACAAGGGAGAGCACTCTATATTTTCTCAACGTAAACAAATATTGACATGATAGAAAGAGATGAGAAAAAGGAGCAAACATCGTAAAAGGTGTAAGATTTTGTTATTTTAGAATCTATCACAAGTTTGTTAACTTTATTATTTTGAACCTCTTTAAAGCTGTAAAATGAAAATCTTGTTTAATTTTATTACGTGGCATTTTGGTCCTGTGATACGGTTTGCAAATTAATGCACCAAAACTACACAAAAAGTAAACAAACATTGACACGGTAGAAAGGGGTGAGAAAAAGAGTCAAACACCGTAAAAGGTGCAAGATAGTAAAATCTGTGACACCCTCGGGTAAGATTTAATTCGTATCAGACTCGGGCAAGCCTCGTCCGATGCGATTTAAATCTTACCCTCAGGTGTCACAGATTTTACTATCTTGCACCTCTCCCGGTGTTAGACCCTATATATCTTCTATCTAGATATTCAGTTATGTGAAAAATAATCATCAGTTCCTGAATTTAACAATGATTGCAATACAAGTATCAGATGATTTTGCATGTACATGGAAAATTTTCAGTTAAATATACCACCCCTTAATCATGCATAAAATCTAAAAAAAAATCAATTTAATAACTATTGTATTAACATATTGACGAAAAAGACAAGAAATTTTTCTGTAATTTTCCTAATATGTGTTAATTTTTTAGAAGGAATATGCAACTCTTTAAAAGAAAATTAAATTATTTTAGACACCATAATGGTCATAGATGCACATTTGAAAAATGTCAACAGTGTCATTAATATGAAAAACAAAAAATACCACTGTCACCGAAAATCATATATCATTATCGTAGAAAGAGGCAAAATTGATCACCTTAACAAACAAATACATGGCTGCTCATTTTCACTTTACACATGAAAAAAGGGATGGTTTTAAAATTAAAACAGTAAATAATTGTGCATTTCATTGGAAATAAAAAAAAAATTAAACACTGTATGTTCCCTGTCTTCTGATTCTTTTGTGTAGTCTCAGAGATCACCCTAGCATCAAAAGTAATGGGCCATTAGGCCGGGGTATGGGGGCCTCCCGGCCCGAAAACGATTTTCAGCAATTCTGCGCAATTCTAGAGGCAATAAACCTTGTAATTTAGAACCTTATTTCCAAAATCAGAATGAAAGAGTCATAACATTCTCATCTCAACATGGCATATATACAACACGGGCACTTATACACACAGTTTGTGATGAACAATAAAGTCTGTACTCTCATCTGTTAAAATTGTGAGAACTGGAGATTCGTGGAGTATAAAAAAAAAAATATTTTCATCAATTACATCTGAAAGTGCAGTCAATCAACTGCAGTATTGTATGAGCTGTAGTCTGCTCTTTTGTTTACATTTAAAGAATCCAAATTTGGTGTTCCCGCCTCCTTAAAAAATTTCGTCATATTAGTGTATTTTGACAAAGCATTACCTTCTTGTTCAAGGAAATATACAGTTTTTAGTGCAACTGTTATAGCACTTTCTTCCTTGTTACAAACCCTATTCACAGAAGTTGAGAGATTGGATCTTTCTTTTGGTGCTATGATGGCCTTTTGGTGGTCAACACTAGCTGCATGGCTAGTGAGTGTTGATGTTTTAAAATTATCACAACCAGCTGTCATAGTATTGTTTGCTTCAATGCTAATGCATTTACTGCAGTACATTTTGTTTTTATCTTTGTCGTATGTTAACTACGTGTGTAAACTGGCCCAACGGGACTGAAACTTTCCTTGTTCCTTGTTTTCGCTGGCTTCGTGTGATGCGTCATCATCGACCTCAATAGGCTCATTCGCCTCTGTGGTTGTACCTGTGTCAGTTTCATCTTCTAACCAAGGATTTTCCTTCTCTGACGTCGTGAAAAATGATATTTTCAGTTGATTTTTTTCAAATCTTGTCTTTTTGGAAGGCATTTTGTTGTCATTCGACAGTTTTCATTATAATCGAGACCCGAGTATGAAAAACACAGAGAGTATCAGATGATTATACGACTGGTTTACTTTTTCACCTGATTACGTTCGTGGGATGAAACAAAAATTAAGAACCAGTCGAAACAAAATAAGTATGCAGATCCTGGTTACCGGCGCACGATGTACAATTGTATGGGCCCTACTGGTGCACACATAATTTTTTAATGGGCCATATCAAATTTTAGCACGGCTATGGCGCAGCCCAAAGTGATCTCTGAGTCTACACCGTAATATACTTACTTACGTACACTGATATGTTTTAAGAAATCAGATACGTTATAATAAAATATATGTAATTTTAAGGAGAGTATCAAAATCAAATGGAAAGTAGGATAGTGTGATCACTTGGCCATTCGACATACCTGTGTCATCTCGTATGATATTTGTCATCTTACATTTTTAGCTCTCCTTGCCAAAGGCAATGTGAACTTTTGTCATCACTTCAGGGTTCCCACGCATCCTGGAAAACAGGAAATACCTGGGAATATGGTATTACACGTTCCCGGTCGGGAAATGTCCTTGAAAATAAAAAAAACTGTCAAAATCCGGGATTTACCCTGGAAATCTTTATTTAAAGCATAATTTTTTAACCACCGAAAGTTTTGATGCAATTTGTCAATTTCGAGTTATTTCTCTTGGTCCGATAATCAATTCATCCCTTGCTTTATTCGTCCCAATAATAATAAAAGCGTCTACAATAGGCCCAAAAAAAGGACGAAAGGCATAGGGACGAATTGATAACTTGAATCTGAATCTGCAATGTATTTGTAGAAGTAGTGCAGGTCAATCTTACATGAATTAGTTCCGATGATGGCGATCAATATTCAATCACACGTGAAGAAATCCATGATAATAACAGAATACTTGTTCAAGCGGCAAATAACGAACAAGAAAACTTATCCAGACACGATTAGATCATTCTATCCCAAGGTACAACACAAATACAGTCAAAAGCACTATCATAAAATTTTAATTTGTAAATATCTTACACAAAACATGTTCCTGAAGCACTACTTGAAGAAAACATGAGGAGAGCAGGGTAATTTGCTGTATTGTAGTTCATTATAGCACAGTGGTACCACATAACTTCTCATATATATATCCTTGAAAACTGAAAAAAATCCTGGAAAAACCCTGGAATTTCATATCTGGAAAAGAGTGGGAACCCTGTCACTTGGCGTCCATCGTCTGTTAACTTTTCACATTTTAATCTTCTCCTCTGAAACCCCTCAGCCAAATGAACTGAAACTTGGTAGGAAGCATCTATGGAAGGTCCTTTATAAAGATTGCTCATTTTGTCCCAATTCATTAACAAGCATGGCCGCCACAGGCAGTTCTTGTTTCTGATTGGCCGATTTTTAAAAATCTTCTCCTCTGAAACTGCTTGGCCAAATGAACCGAAACTTGGTAGGAAGCATCTATGGAAGGTCATCTATAAAGAATGCACATTTCATCCCGATCCGTTAACAAACATGGCCACCACAGGCCATTCTTGTTTCTGATTGGTTGATTTCTAAAAATATCTTCTCTGAAACTGCTTGGCCAAATGAATCAAAACTTGGTAGGAAGTATCCTTGGAAGGTCCTCTATCAAGAGTGCTCATTTAGTTCCGATCCGTTAACAAACATAGCCGCCACAGGCCATTCTTGTTTCTGATTGGTTGATTTCTAAAAAATCTTCTCCTCTGAAACCGCTTTCCCAAATGAACTGAAATTTGGTAGGAAGCATCTATGGAAGGTCCTCTATAAAGATTGCTCATTTCGTCCCGATCCAGTAACAAACATGGCCACCACAGGCAATTCTTGTTTCTGATTGGTTGATTTCTAAAAAATCTTCTCCTCTGAAACCGCTTGTCCAAATGAACCGAAACTTGGTAGGAAGCATCTATTGCAGATCATCTATAAAGATTGCTCATTTTGTCCTGATTGGTTAACAAACATGGCCACCACAGGCAATTCTTGTGTCTGATTGGTTGAATTCTAAAATATCATCTCTGTTAAAAGAAAGATAACTCTTAAATATAGATATCTGTATTCAAAATGCAGTTATCTCTATACAGATTTTAAAAAGTCTTCTCCTCTGAAACCGCTTTGCCAAATGAACCGAAACTTGGTAGGAAGCATCTATGGAAGGTCCTCTGTAAAGATTGCTCATTTTGTTCCGATCCGTTAACAAACATGGCCACCACAGGCAAATCTTGTTTCTGATTGGTCGATTTCTAAAAATCTTATACTCTGAAACAGCTTGGCCAAATGGACTGAAGCATGGTAGGAAGCATCTATGGAAGGTCCTCTATGAGAAATGCTCATTCCGTTTTGATCCGTTAACAAACATGGCCGTCATAGGCAATTCTTGTTTCTTATTGGTCGATTTCTAAAACAGCTTTTCCTCTGAAACCGCTTGGTCAAATGATGTGAAACTTGGTAAGAAGCATCTATTCTATAGAACTTGCTTATTTCGTTTTGATCCATTAACAAACATGGAAGCCAAAGGCAATTCTTGTTTTAGATTGGTTGATTTCTAAAAATCTACTTCTCTGAAACTGCTTTGCCAAAATGAGCCGAAATTTGGTGGGAAGCACCTATGGAAGGTTCTGTATTAATTTTCCTCAAAGGAGAATGAAAGGTGAGCGACACAATCTCAACTCAGTGCTGAGCCTCTAGTTTGTATTTATTGTATTTCTCCCAAATTTATATCGGGAAAGAAGTTCTTGGTCTGGCAAATCATTCATTGTAAGTTGTCTATCACGGTGATTGTTGGTACGAAGCGACTTAGGTACTTACATGACATCAATGTTTAATGTACAATTGAGAATTTAATAGCGCTCGCTTAGACAATTAATTAGATTTTATAGAGAGTTAATCGTCTAATAAATTAATTTTAGAGTCACATGTTTTGATTGGTTTAAAATTGAGGATATTTTCATATGTACTGAATCTGAAAATAGATATCGTTCTCAAGGCGTTGTGTGCTGTTGTCATCAGGCGATTTTCTTTAAATGAGGCACCTTTGGGGTTATTAAAATTTATATCCGATTATTTGCCTTATTTTGAAAAAATAAATATATTTTTTAATATCATAGCAAAAAAAGTTTGAATTAATTTTTACGGATTGATCAAAATTATTGTTCGGTTCATTCGAAATAACCTTAATCAGGTTGTACAGACTGAGTAACCCGCATAGAGGGTTACGCAAGGGTGTGTACAACCTGATTGAGGTTATTTCTTCATGAACCAAACAAAAATTGCGATCAATCCTTAATTAACCTTAATTGATGTTTGTGCAACAAAAATAATTGACTATTAATGTTAATAGTACTTTTATCAGTCAATTAGCTTTAATTGAGCTTTGTGCAACCCAGTCCTGACTATTTGAACAAAGAAAGATAACTGTTATTGACATATTTGATTATTTACTGTTGCTGACTTTTCATTGCTGAAAATAAAACAAGAAATTACTAAAAAAAATATATATGTATAATGATTCCAAACCAAAGAAAACAAAAGAAAAAAAGGACAACTTCGACTAGGGAATACATGTTAAGCTTAAAGATATGTTAAAAACAACAAAGTCATACATAGCCAAAATTATATGAAAACATCCTTTTAATTTATTAAATGAAAGCTAGTCTGACCAAATCGTACAAAAAAATTATTTTCTCTTGCACAACAAAGGGAGATAACTTAACCTGTGTGAAAACATCCCGATATGCTTGTACTGTATATTCAATTTTGTGTAAATGAAGGGCAAAACTCAAAAGTTTGTATATATGTGTAGGTAAATACAGTCATATCTGACTTATTTGACCTTCCATAGGAACAGTGAAATATGTTCGCATAAGGCAGGTTGTCTCTAAATACAGGTTTAATTGGTATGAAATGCATTGTGAAGGGAAATAAAAATTAAGGTCACATAATACAATTATTGCTTAAGGTGGTACCTAACACTACAGGGAGGTAACTCTATTCTAACGGACAACATTACCGGGATCAGTGAAGTGTTTTAAAAGTTCGCTTCAATTTCAAGCGTTTAGCTGACACAGATGTACAATGTTTACAAAACGGACGCTGTGCTGATAGGACCTAATGATTGTTTTACATTTTTTAGTGTCTAATAAATAGTATTAAAATTTACTGATAATATCTGGTATCAAAAAATTATAACGATGGGTAGAGATAGGTGTCGCCGTAGTTACTTTATGACAAACAAGACAAAAAACCAACAATCTTCATTTTTCAAAAAATTAAATAGTAAACGGAAAAGCACATTTTTTCTAGACCCAAAATTACATGACCACAACCTCTAAACAGAACCATGTACACATAATCTGCTTGATATTGGTTCAGAAATAACAATAGACGAAAATTATATGCATGTCTGCAATGGATGGAACAAGGGTAGACGCATTGTGGAATTGGATGTAATGACAAGGGAGATGTACTGCTGCCGGTGTACCTTGTCATTACATTTATCCAATACAGTTGGTGAGAGGTAAGAAAAAAGGTCATCAACTACAATACAATTGAGATTTGATTTCACAGATTTTTTATACAAAAATATAATAATTTCAATGTCTACATTTTACCCCAAATACTCTGTCAAGTAAGGGTCCAAAAAGGGAGGGCATTTTACACTAACATGTAGCTTAGCCCAGAGTGCTATGGTACTGTGGTAGTTATAGCTTTTGTTTAATTAAACACAAACTTGTATGTAGGAAGAAAGGAAAAAAATTATCAGATGAGCTCCCAGAAAAATACAATGAAAATCTGTTCAACGTATTTTTAAGAATCAAAGGGAGATTACTTTGGTACCGTGGTAGTCACTTGTTATTCCAGTACATTCTATTATTACTTTCAACTTCACTCATTAAATGTAATATAATGGAATAAGTTACTATTCATATAAGATGGTCACATTATTAGGAGATAAAGATAGAGTTATTCAGCTATAATGCACTCATATGGACTTAAAATGGTGTTTTTTGGAAAATAGGAGGGATGACAAAGTATGTCGGTTGTCCTTTTGGTCCGTTGAAAAATTCTGAAACGTAGACAGTGTTACCTAGGATTGGTCTTCAAATTACATAATAATTTTATAAGGAAATGAACGACACAATTTGTAGATATCATTGTTTTCTTAAAAAAAAAGAAAAAAGGTTTTTAGGATTTTTTTTTCGGGGGGGGGGGGGGGNGCATTTCTTGACCTAAATGACTACCCTGCTTCTCCTAAATTGGACAGTATGACACATGTAAGTATGGAAATTATTAAATTAAATGTAATATAATGGAATCAGTTAATGTTCATATAAGATAGTCACATTATAAGGAGATAAAGATAGAGTTATTCAGCAAAATGCACTCAATGGTATTTTTTGTAAAAAAGGGGGAGGGGTGAAAAAGTTCGCCGGTTATCTGTCTCGAAAAATTCTGAAACTTAAACAGTGTTACCTACAATTGTTCTTTATATTGTATGAGGTTTTTTTTAGAAAAATTAAACGACACATGTTTTTCTATAATTATGACTTCTTCAAAAAAAAAAAAAAAATTGCCGTTGTATTTTACGGCATTTCTTGGTAAAATATTCTACTTTTCATCTAAAAAATTTGCTAATTTAAAAAAATATCCATAATTTTCGTGTTAATTAGTTGGAACTGGTATCACACTTTCAAAATAAGCTTAACTATTTAGTAAATTATTTCTTTTACCTTCCAAAAAAGGAAAATCAAGCATTAACTAGCATTCTTGCCATCTACGGCTATACCTTCGATTTAAAGGAGGGTTTAAAATGGAAGTGTGTAAAATCCCTTGGTTAAAATCTTTTGCTTTTTTAATATTTGTTAGGTAATATCATCATGTTTCACACACAAAAAAATCTAAAAAATTAAACGACAGAAAAATTTTGGGGTCAGGTGTTGGGTACCACCTTAATAGAGGTGGTCAGGTGTTGGGTACACCTTAATAGAGGTGGTCACTAATGCAGCTTTAGCTGAATGTTAAAAACATTGATCAGGCATTTAAATAAAGTAGCCATTAGGACATTGTCATAAATATTCACATTTGTTAATTAAAGACCTAGTGTGTAGTATATAACATTTGTCAAAATTTTGTACTTAAGAATACACAGTATTGACTATATTTCTCAGTTGAGCACAGTAGCCCATGGGCTCTTGGTAGAGCAGTTTTATGTAATGGAAGAATCTTCAATTCATTTTTATTCTATAAAAAAATTGCAATTGTCTCAGACTAATGAAAATATAACATGGTTTTTTGGAGTACAGTGCTCCGTTTGTTTTACTGCCAACTTTGGGACCAGACAATAATTTGGTAGTTAACAAGGGTGGGGGTCTGATGAGGGTAGGCTGATCTAGACAACTGAGTTAATAATATGATCGTGGTAATAAGGAAATTTTAAAATCATATAATTATACAATATTTTACAATACATGTATAGAAATAATGTATTTATCACGATAACTCATTTCCAATATAACTTTAACAGGTTTTATATATAACTTAACAAGGAGACTAGATTAGTATGTCCTGTCTGTGTTTTCTTAACTCAAATAGATTCATAAGATGATATGTAATCAAGAATGAAAATTTATCCTTCAATACGTAATAACAATTATAAATACTCTAAACCGGTTATTGACAGAATACATAAAATATAAGGGAAGTAACTCTAATTCAGAATTAAACATTTCCAATCATTGTAAACAAATTCTAACTAACTACTTCTCAAGTTTCCTAATTTAATATAATGAGATGATATTATATGAGTAAAGCATATGATTAACTGTAAATCTACTCTTGTATACTCCATAAGTTTGATTGTTGTTGAAAAGCATTCAACAACAGTTTTGTTTAGCGACTAAACTTCTTTTTAGAATACTGTCTTCAACAGAAAAATAGTTCTAATCCATGTCAGATGTTTCAGACAAGCATTTAAAATCAATTACATAATAGAAACAATGTCAAGGTCTTCATACACGCAGCTCATTAGCATACTCTGTGTCACCAAGTTTATTGAAGAGATGTACTTGATACAACATTTTGATCAAGTTTGTCAGTGACTTGCAGCAGGTCGATGGTTTTCTCCGGGTACTCTGGTTTCCTCCACTTATAAAAATGACCGCCACGATATAAATGAAATATTGTTGAAACATCATACAATTCATTGAAACATTATGAATATACATGTTTATGTACAGTACATGTCATTGAGGATTTAACATGGACTCTTCCACCATTGTTTATGTACATGTCATTGAGGATTTAACATGGTCTCTTCCACCATTGTTTATGTACATGTCATTGAGGATTTAACATGGACTCTTCCACCATTGTTTATGTACATGTCATTGAGGATTTAACATGGTCTCTTCCACCATTGTTTATGTACATGTCATTGAGGATTTAACATGGTCTCTTCCACCATTGTGTATGTACATGTCATTGAGGATTTAACATGGTCTCTTCCACCATTGTTTATGTGCATGTCATTGAGGATTTAACATGGACTCTTCCACCATTGTTTATGTACATGTCATTGAGGATTTAACATGGACTCTTCCACCATTGTTTATGTACATGTCATTGAGGATTTAACATGGTCTCTTCCACCATTGTTTATGTACATGTCATTGAGGATTTAACATGGTCTCTTCCACCATTGTTTATGTACATGTCATTGAGGATTTAACATGGACTCTTCCACCATTGTTTATGTACATGTCATTGAGGATTTAACATGGACTCTTCCACCATTGTTTATGTACATGTCATTGAGGATTTAACATGGTCTCTTCCACCATTGTTTATGTACATGTCATTGAGGATTTAACATGGACTCTTCCACCATTGTTTATGTACATGTCATTGAGGATTTAACATGGACTCTTCCACCATTGTTTATGTACATGTCATTGAGGATTTAACATGGACTTTTCCACCATTGTTTATGTACATGTAATTGAGGATTTAACATGGACTCTTCCACCATTGTTTATGTACATGTCATTGAGGATTTAACATGGACTCTTTCACAATTGTTTATGTACATGTCATTGAGGATTTAACATGGACTTTTCCACCATTGTTTATACTGGATGTGTAACCTTGATACATTTGGTTTGCTATTATCAGTTTTCTTCTTAATGTCACCTGGTAGGTAAGTGGGTTAGTACTAGGGTTATGGTGTTTAATGATAATGAGGTCCGCTTTGTACTAGACCGACACGCTTACTTGGATTTTTATAGTGCTAGTTCACTGAAGCATCAGTCTGCGAATAGACATGTTGCCCCATTCGGACACATTATCCTGACTCCGAGCCAACTAATCTTTGCTCTTTCTCCTTAATGCTGCATGCTTTGCGGGGAAGCAACAAATACCTATTTTATAGTCTTTGGTTTGACCTGATCTGGGTTTGAACCCACGATCTACCGCACTCGAGGCGAGCACGCTAACCATTATACCAGCGATGCAGTTCATTGGCAGATGATGCAAGACAACCATTGTCATATTTAACTCTCAAACAAACTTTAGATATGTATAATCATAAGATAGAGGCAAAATTAATGTAGCAGGGTAAACAAGTCAGTGTCCCATTAGGAACAAAGATGGCGACAACATAATGTCCAGTCGCTGTAGAGAAAGCTATGGATATATTCATTTATTCCTGTTATTAGCTCACCTGACCCGAAGTCGGGTCAGCTATTGCTATCACTGGTCGTCCGTCGTCCGTCTGTCGTTAGCTTTTTGCATTTTAATCAACTCCTCTAAAACCACTGGGCCAATTTGAACCAAACTTTGGTGGAATGGTCCTTGGGTGGCCCCCTTTCAGAATTGTGTCCGACAATCCCCCCCGCCTACCAAGATGGCTGCCGTTACTAAAAATAGAAAATTCAGCAAAAAATCACTTAAAAATTATCT